>JAHPZR010038298.1:10000-19563 GCA_019787425.1 Platygyra sinensis | reverse complement strand
GGTTGTGTTACTAGTTTAATTACTCATTACAATACTCATTACGATAATCTTCGCTTGTTCCGGATTTACCATGCAGTCTGTCTGTAACTGTAAATAGGTTGATATACAGCTAGCTGTTATCACTGCAAGAGTAAAATTTCTACGTGACATTGATGAAAGGGAGCATGACAAAGTTTTAATCCAGGGTTTTAATCAATCAGAAGTTTTAAGTAATCAATTTGGAGATGTACAGATCTTCCATTTCATAAAAAAATGGTCAGTTGTTTTTAATAAGAATATAACACTGACTCAGTCAATAAATTGTTTTGTTCATTTAAGGTAACTGACAATAAAGAAACTGTGGATTATGCTAAAGTAACAACAGAACTGGCATTAATGCGCACCATAGTTGAACGTCTTGAATGCTCGTTCACATGTCAGGAGGCAAAGATGGACAACATGTTCCATTTAATCCAGTCAGTATCAGCACCTGTGCTGTCCAACAGCAGACCCATCAGCAGCAGCAGACACATTACCTACCTCAGTTCTCCACCCCAGGTCTTTGTCTAAACCAGTCATTGACTTCCTTGGATATCACAGCTTTCACTCCAAGGATAGACTCAGCAGCTGTTTGTCATACAGACCCGCTATCAAGCCTGGATAGAGTGCTTGACGATACAGCAGGTAACTGATGAAATTAAGTTGATTTCTTTCCTGGGATGATAGTATTGCTAGTAACGATGTATAGAGAGAGCTCTGCTTTTTATTTTAAATTCCATAGATTGTCATAGCAAAGCTAGTTTTTCTTACTGATTGTCTGTCTTCACCAAATTACAAACATTTATAGTGTTGCATATTTCTCTAGATGTTATGTCGGCTCCCACAACAAAAGCCTTCTATTAAACAAAATTTGATTTTTTTTAGAGATTGAAAAAGTTACTGTTGGTGGTTCCGAAAATGTGCTGTTATCACAAGAGGATTATGAGCATGCCACTGCTGCATCAAAACCAACAATGATGGCTCTGCGCTTTGTTGACAAGTTGTTTACAAAGGATATTTTAAGGTGTTCTACACTCAGCGGTACGAAGGAGTTTGCTTCCTTGGATCCAAAGATAATTGCTGCAATCAAGATTAAGTAATGAAACAATTTAATGAGAGAAATTAGAACTTAAATCCTACTTGGTTTGTGATCTCTTGATTGTTTTTTCCACCTTGTAAAACTCTTAATTTAAAGGGGCTCAGTCACCTTTGAAAAGCTTAGCTATACGCTTTTGTGTTCCTTTCATGATTGAGTTGATTGATATTATAATTGCAAACAGGCCAATTGACAAAAACTTTTTGAGGGTGGAGTTTTTTGCTTAATTGCTTCAAGGTGGTGCGTTGTCTTTGTTTACTCCAAAGACGCATGAACAGACCCAAACTTTTCAGTCAAGAGTAAAACTTGTGGTAAAGAAGCGTGTCAAGTTTTGCTTTATTTCTAAAATAAATCTGTAAAACAGAAATATATTGTTGAGATGTCGTGGTGGGCTGACTTGTGACATGTGTCAACAAACTCTAAATTACAGGCGTGTCAATTTTTTTAGATGATGTTTGCAAGATTGTTGTGAGAAAAAAATGTTATCAAAAAAAAAAATCAAATAACCGAGTGAAGAGTACAACAAAACAGGACAGCGGCAGCGTAAAGCGTTGCGGCGGGATCAATAGACTTTCATTGCCTTTGTTTTCACAATGTGTGAAAAAAAACTTTTCAGCTTAGAGTGAAACTTGTGAAAAAAGCGTGTCAAGTTGTTTAGATTCTTCTAGAGAATGTGCAACAAGGGTTAAATGAAATTTTTATCCGCCTTTTGAGAAATTTTGTGCTTAAAGCGTTGCGGCGGAGTGAATAGACATTTCAGTGCCTTAGTTTACTCTCATGATGTGTGAAAAAACTTTTCTGCTAAGAGTAACACTTGAGAAAAAAAAGGTTTTAGACACTTCTTTTAAAAAAGTTATGGCAAGGTTTTTTGTCTTCTCGCAATGTGTAAACAAAGTTTTTCCGAATGTTGCTTAAAAACGTGGCAAGTTAAAAGCAATTTTCATTCCTTTTCTTTTAGTTCTTGAATTTTGTAAACGAAGTTTTGCCCGTACGATATTTTGCACTATATGGCTGGGCGCCAGTACTTTTGTTTACTTAAGCGACACGTGGAATAACACTTAATAAAGAATGATATTTGAACCCTCTTGACAGGGACTTGGCTTGGGTAGGGTAGTTTTAAGAAGAATTAAAGTAATTAAATTTTAATATTGAGACTCTGATTTTGCTCTGTTGGTTATTGCTTTTTTCAGATTTGGTGGCTCCTAAAGGAGCCGTTTGTTTGTAAAGCTTTCTTTCAAAAGCTTTAATATTTCGTGGCCGCACCGCATGCTTCCACGACAGCAGGAATGGCTTTGTACAGGACGTGATCAATGTACTTGCCGCACTTTTCCACTGTAACCTTTTTCTCCAGAACTTCTTAATTCTGCCGATGAGCTGCTCTTTGGTCTTGGGCTTGATTCTGGTCTCCAAATAATATTTCAACTCATGCCAGAGGTTCTCTATGGGGTTGAGATCGGGGCTCTCTGGGGGAGTGCGCCACCAGTTGACTCCTTTCTCCTCCATAAATCTTTTGGCTCGCTTTGAAGTGTGCTTTGGATCGTTATCCTGCATAAAACGATGCTCCGGAAGTGTTTCCATTCGGAATGGGATCAGGGTACTCTGTAGGATGTTGCAGTATAGAATGGCATTCATGATTCCATCGAAGATGCAGATCTTGGTTGCGCCGTGTCGACTTATTCCGGCCCAGACGTGAACCTTCAAAGCATGCTTGGGTTTTGGTTTCCTTTTGTCGGTTCACCGACTTTCCTGTAGCATGTGCGTCGATATTGCTGCAGGGAAACAGAGCACTCGTTGCTGAATATAATGTCATCAAACGTATCTTCACTGTCCAACACTTGCCGAGCGAACTCAAGTCTCTTAACTTTGTTCTTCTGTTTTATCAGCTGGCAGTAACGTGTCGTCTGCAAAGTCCAGCCTTGCTGCTTTCGAGACCTTCGAACTGTAGAGACGTGAACAGCAACACCCTGCTTGGCCAGGTTCTTCTGGATCGCGATACTGGTAGTCTCGTCATTTCTCCTCATCATAGTTTCTATCACTGCTTTGGCTTCCGCTGTTAGCTTTGGTGGCCTTCCAGATCTTTTCAGGTTCTTAACAGAGCCAGTCAGTTGAAGCTTTTTGATAATGCGAGTTATGCTCGCAAAGCTAACTGGCAAATTTTCCTTCTTCACCTGAATAAAAATTTCTGCAGGATGAAGATCTTGAAGGTAAAGGGATTCAATTCGTTCTCGTGTATAATTTGAAACCTTGAAACGAGCTGCTATGAGCAAAAACGCTTACTCAGTAGTTTATTTTTGCTAGTTGCTTTGTTGCCATGTCAACAATAACATTTGATGGCCGCGTAGAGACTGGGTCCCATGTAAGCCTGAGCACTGAAATCAATGAATGAACAAGATGAAGGAACGTTCACATGCCGGATTCTGTTGAAAACAAATCAAGATTGTTTCTGTTATCACCATTGGAATACTGATGTACATGCTTGGAGGCGTTTGGTTGACGTAGGTTGGAATTAAGGTGAGTTTAATTCAAGAGTTCATTTCTTGAATTCAGTTATACTCAAGAAGATGAAATCACGCGAACAACACGCCGAATAATATGACGCTTTGCGTTCACTTGTTTTCGTTTAAAGTTGTTGTAGAATTAAGCAATTCGAATCAAACTAAAGAAAATTCAAAGAGTATACTTCTGTAAATTCGAGATGTTTTACCGAAATTTCAAAGCACCCTTCCGAAAACTTGAAGTGCAGTAACAAAAATTCAAGGCAGGCATGGAAATTTCATGCGCGTTTCGCTCAAACTTTCGTCCAGAACCAACAAATTTTGCGGTGTTACAAATAATAGGCAATTTGAACTTTCATTCAGAGTTCTTAGAATTTTCGTTTCGTTCGAATTATCATTTGTTTTCGGCAAAATTCATTGAAATTCGACGAACTTCGTTTGCATTACTTTTGCACAGTACTGTAAGTATTAAAGATATTCTCCAAACAGTCAGCCTGAACTGGAGGTATCCAGGGTCTTATGCAAAATAAGTTTCAAGGTCAGGAGGATCACACAGGAAAAAATCTGAGGTTGTGTTTCCATATAGACATGTTAGCCCATTTCTAAGAATAGCACTAACAATGTACATTTTCCCCACACTACTCAGTCCCAACTTTAAGTTCTTTTTAAAGTCCAGAAACTTGAAGTAACTAATTATGTCTCCAAACAGCCACTCAACGCTTGATCTCACTGTGCTCATAGCAGTATTGTAAGCTTTCATCTGTGGGGTTAAAGCTTCATTTCTAAATGAACATTGAAGGTGTACACGAATGGGGTAAGCAGGATCTCCCTAAATACAAAGTGGTTGTCCAGCTAGGTTGAAGGCATACTGATTGAGGTCAAGCAACAGGTCAGAATCAGCCAGCATACCTGCGTCATGCTTTCTGCCCTCTGCCCTCTGCAACAAAATTCATGGAGGACTGTTAAAGTTCAGTCAGATAAGTGAACCCAAAGTCTTATAGCATTTTGTGGAAAGAATATCATTGAAGCATTGAGGGTCTCAAAGGAATAGTTCATTTTTCTTATAACTATGACAATTCAGGGAAAAAATCAAACTATTCATTTGTTCATTCATATATTATGAAATATTGAAAGTATTAAAAAGAAACATGCTTTTCTCTGGAAATAGTCCGCTTGCCTATGAGACTGAAGTGTTTTTGTAAGAGGTTTCTTAAATTTCTCATGAAAAAGCAGCTGTATGTTTTCAGGAAGTCTAATTCCATGCAATTTCCCAAGATGAAAAGGAAAAACAAAACACTTTGGTTGTTCCCTCCTCACTTGACCCCCGATTCAATTTTCTAAAGAAAAGGCAACTTACCAACAGGGCCATACATATTTACAATCATTCCATTTGGGGTAACAACAGATTGAAACTTAATTCCATGGACACGTTTGTGTCCATTGTAAAGCAACCTCTGGTTGACAGTGCCGGGCCTACAAATACATGTAAGGTGAACTGTCCCGTCATCAAAAGCAAAACAGTTATCAAGCGGGCTTCCTTTGCAGTTAACAACTTCGGCAAATCTTTCAAGATTGGCTTGGCTTAGTAGCTGATGATTCCACTGCAGAATGTGATGGCTGTGAACTTGATAGATATAATCCAAAACTTGATTTGTTATCATGCACAATACAGGAACGGGCTTTGCGAACAAGTGGACCATGTCACTGTATTGGCAAGGGTAACACAACCGCTTCAAAAGCATACACAATCCTTCGGTTCCGTCACAAATTGTCCCTTAGTGACAACTTATAACAGCAGGAATCCGTAAAGCCCGAGAAAGTCTTGGAATGTCAGCTTTCATGAACCGAAATTCGGACAAACATTCATCTTCAGTCAGGTTTTCGAGGTCGAAATGTGGATACAACTCACACGGCAAGTCCAGGTTTTGTGGGTTGTAAAGGTCGTACATTAAAGAAATTCGGCATCATCGAGGACATTCATGTCATAATAGAGCGTTATAAGCTCTCTCAATTCTTTCCAAGAGACCATTTTTTCTAAACAAACAGACAACAACAAAAAAACTTGGAGCAGAGTTTCATTTGTTTACATCAAGTTCGACTTCGCCGTACTGCGCAAAACTTAATCAATTTGAGTTTGGCGGGAGACGGCGTAGTCGGCCCAGTCTCTTTCGGTTGCATCAGCCGTACCAGAGCCTCGCTGTACTGAATCTTAAAGTCCCTAATACAAGTTTCACTGCACTTATATTCACCCATGCGGCTTGAAGGTAACCTGCCCTGCCCAAATTTCTTGAAGATGCATTTACCTGTCAACATTAATTTTATCTTTCAATGATGTCTGATAAAAAATTCTAAACCTCTTCAGATCCTTACCACCCCCATACCCCACCTCTAGGGAAATACCAGCTTTGATTGATGTTAACACCGAGGGATTAGCGCGACTATGTAAAGAACATAAACTCAAACCCACGAATTTCACCCTTGCCCCCCTCCCCCTCGTTATACGAAAAGGCGGTTAGGGAAAAATACGCAAATGCTTTTTTGTTTCACAAATGAAGCATCTATTGATCGTATTTAAGGACACCATTTCACTTTCAGGCCGAGTCTTGATCCCTTTTTGCTCTTCCTCCTGGACCCCTCCTCTTTCCCTCAAGGCCCACGATCGAATTTAGTTTCACTACTTCCTCTTCCACCATCTTGTGCTTTTTATGCAAGTGCCTCAGGAGGTTAGGGCCCTCGTACTCGCATGTCTGGAGTGGACACTTCTTGACAGAGTGATGACCCCTTGTCTTCTTTGACTTCTCTTCCTTTGTTGTTTCACTGGGCTTTGTCTCATGATGACCTTCCTCCTCCTGATGACTGCTATCTCTCTTCTCCTCTGTTTGGCTTACATTTCCCTTAACTGGTCCTGGTTTTTTCTCGCGATGCCGGTCATTCACTTTGTTCTGCCGTGGTCTTTTGCGATACACCAACGATTTTGACATCGCTAGATCTTCATTCATTGGTCCTTTGGTCTGATTTTATCTGGCTCGTAATCTGGGTCAGCAATTTGTTCTTTGCTCTCTTTGCCGCCGTCCTCGCCATCGCTGTTACTGCTGCTGTCTTCATCAATGCTGTCTCGTTCTTTCCATATTCTTACAAGTTTTTCCGTAACTGCTTAAGGCTTTGTACGTGCGCCAATAATCCCCCAGCTACGTCCTCTCCGTCAATGGGTACATCTAAAGTGGTCTGATGTTTTACTTCTGCCAGGTACTGTGTGTAGGCCATGACAGGATTTTCCAACAGCTAGCAACTGCTTATCTCCAAGGTACTTGCCGACAGCCGCGCACTCCTTTGCTCTTCGAAAGTGCATTTTTAATTTAGTCACACTCGGGACTTCTTTCAGGACTCTAACTTGTACATTTAGGGGCCCATTAAGACTAAAGAACCTCAGTGCTTCTGAGTCAGCCGCTACCGCCTTTCCAATGAAATCGCATAACCATTCAGAGTGGTGCTGTTGCTGTCCTTCGTCAGAAATATCCCCACTGCTTTCATACCAGTTCTTGATGTGATGAATCCGAATCTGTAAAGCGCATCCAACTTGAGATGCGTCAACTTCCACACTGATTTGTGTTTTGTAAAGTAATGATGCTACTAAGTCGAGAACATCAGTTTCATAGACAAATTTTCTAGTAGGCTAACCTCGAGGATATTAGCAACTAGGGCCACCTTTTTCGCGTGCGAATATTCGGCTGTCAGAGTCTCCATCGTTGGCTGAGACTTGTGAGGAATAAAACTCGCCTCCTGGTTACCTTGGAGACCCAGATCTATCAGAGCGCTCTCCTCACCCATGTTGCCTTTCTCAAATAGCTTGAGGTACTCCTCCGTGGTAGGCTTTTTAAAAACTGCGACAATTTGAAACTCCTTCACAAAAAACGCAGAAAACTGAAAGCAAATTCAATGTAGTCAATGACACTGGCCTTATGGTTACCCACCCAAGTGTTCTAGGCCCAGGGGGGACTCCCATATGAAACAGAGGGGGATGGCCGTCGGAAATTTTAAATTTAACCCCTAAAGGAGACCATCTGGGCGTGGCTTAAGGTTTTTGTGACCCCTAAAGGAGACCAATCTGGGCATGGCTTAAGCAAATTTTGACCCTTAAAAGAGACCGCTTAAAAACAAACAAATACGACATGCATTGAGTTTTAATGATATAAAGACAATCATCGAATGCTTTTATCTTAAAGTAGTTTTTAAAAGCATTGTCATAAATCTCAAGTTCTTCATCATGTTTCATGCATTGTCTCTTTGGCACTTGGTAAAATAGAAAACTAGTTAATGTTAAAAGAACTGTAACTGTTCACAATGTCATCAAACGCTACACTTGCTGACGGCTTAAGGCTGGTAGTGACAAGCTAAAATATAATATTTACACATATGTACACGCTTCTAAACTACAACTCCTTGGAAATTGTGAAAAGAGCAAACTATCTAAATGTTCTAACGAATTGTAGAATACATGTTTGGTCTCAATTTTTTCTCTTGACTGTGACGACATGTTTGCTGAATTTTGCTTATTAATTTATGGTATCATTATGTTATTCAAAACATTGTCTGGCTACTGTATGTCTTTTCACATTTAAAACGTTAAGAATGAAACTCTTCGGCTAAGTCTTCCACTTGATGTAGGGAACAGTATCCACCCTTCTGCCATCATCTTCCAAGTCAACAGCCAAGGATCTAGCATTTCTTTGACGAGGAGTCGCGGATGCCCTTTGCTGTGTTTCCACACTTTGAAGAAATTCGGTGACGATACATGTATCCTTCTCAGATAACGCATAAAAGTCATCTTCTCTTTCTTCGTCTTGATTATCTCAAGGTGAAACCTTGCAAATAAGCGATGTTAATGGCATTGCCACTACAGTTTCCTGGTGGTAATAAAGATGGCTGTCTTCAGAAGTGCGGCAGTATTTAGATGCAATAACCGACATTTGCTGGTTTGTTACTAATGTCAACGGGGCGAACATACTCGATAAATCCTTTGGTTCCTTTCTTGTGCATCCTTTGTACTCGGCCCAAGATGAATTTACCAGTGCAAGTAGGGTCCGTAAAACACACAGTCATCAAACAAACCAACAGATTCATTGCTGTCTGTGGAACCACTGTCACCGGCCTTCTCACTTTCCATTGATGTACCTCCACCCCATACCCTCCTAAGTCAGTCTGTAGAGAGTTCAGGGTTATTTCTCAGTTCTGCAATTACTGTACTTTTATAACGCCTGCCAACCCCAGGCACTAACAAAGTAGCACTTTTCTTTTCCGCCTCTTTGTCTGTGTGGAAGCTGTTTAGAAGAGGATTAACTATCTGACAAATATCTCCAACCTCCTCATCATCAACTGGATCGCAGCGACTGTCAGAGTTTCAGTTTCAATTTCTGTGTCGTCTTCCAGTTGATGTTCACGCGCTTCTCTCCTTAAGCTCTCTTGCTCTTCTTCTGTTTCCCATTCCTCTTAATGATTTTTTGAAATCGACATAATCCATGGGCTTGTAAAACCACTTCTTGTCGGCATCATCATGGGTCATCACCGTCACTTTCTCATTGCCCGGTTCATTGTCATCAGGATGCATTCCAAGCTTCCTAGCAAGCTGCCTCACCATTTCTTCTCCTTCCTTCCAGGCACACGCAACTTCTTCTTTGGATGGGTAATCCTTAAGGTCACAGACTCGTTTTCTTTGATCTGAGGAAACTGCTTGTCCCAGATGAAGTCATTATTACAGTATTGTGCAAAAGTTATGCAAACGAAATTCGTCGAAAGACGTCCTTTGTTCTCGCGAATTTTCCATGAAAAGTCGTCGAATTTTCGAAACGTTTTTCGTAGGGTTCGAAGCGAAAAATTCACGATCTTTCTCGAAAATTCGAGATAGCGAAGTTCGAAGTAGCGAATTTTCGAGGTAACCCAACGAAGATTCGAGATAG
>JAHPZR010038298.1:0-5000 GCA_019787425.1 Platygyra sinensis | reverse complement strand
TTCGTCTCCCAAGCAATAATCCTGAATTTTTTTGGACCAAAACGGCGCTTTGTTTGGTTTTCGGTTGCTATGAGCGACCGCTCTTCCTGAGTGAACTCGGCTATTGAATGAAATACGAAAGATCAATTGATTTCTTCTGGTGTTGTTCGATTTTGCTGAAATTTTAAAGTGATGAAGCTGGATTGTTAAGGATGCGTTGTCAACGCGCGAGTGATATTCTGCTTCAAAGGCAGAGTTTTGAAGATAGTTTGTGTAACGCGTGGGTTCGGTGTGACCTCGTAATCTGAGCTATATGTTCACCTTGAAGAAAAACAATAGCCGGGAAAAGTCATATTCTTGACCTTTCAAACAAATATAAATTTTTATATGCTCCGCAATTAATTTTTAGTGAGAAAACATGATTTTTGAAGAGCGGTGATTCTTAATTTTTTGCGAGAAAAGTTTTGACTGGAATGAGATTTATTAAGCAAAGGTAAACAAAGAACAGAAACGTGACGACTGTTCGTGAAATGTAACAGCTTCCAAAAAAATATTTTTTTTTGCGCGGGCCATTCGAACGGCCGATGAATTACTTTCTCGAACGGACAGCTTTAGCCGTTCGAGCGGCTGATGAATAAAAATTATTTCTCGAACTGATAGCTCGAGCCGTTCGAATGGCTGATGATTTATTTCGAACGGATAGCTCGAGCCGTTCGAACGGGTGATGAATTTTCTCGAACGGATAGCTCAAGCCGTTCGAACGGCTGATGATTTTTTTCGAACGGATAGCTTGAGCCGTTCGAACGGATGATGAATTTTTGTGAACGGATAGCTCGAGGCGTTCGAACGGCATCCCAGTCCGTTCGAACGGCTGATAAACGGCTTACATTTACTCACCAAATCATCCTCCATATGTGTTTTGTCATTCTCACAGACTTCAACATTGTCCACAATGATGACCTCTTCTCCCTCTTTTGCTGACTTCGCCCATTTGTTAGGTGGCTCTAGTTCTGGCCCAGCTCGTGCCCTAGAGGAACTGATCACTTCATGTTGTACTGGTCTGTGTCCACAGTATTCGCAAAGGACACTTAAACCACTGGTCTCATATTCCTCACATTCATTACATTCGGTGCACTTTCCACGGCTAACACCACGCTTGTCTATACCCATTGGCTCTGACACCCTCCGATCTTTCCTACACGGATCAGTACATGATGTAAATATAAGTATTTTTAGAATTCTAAGCAATCGCTTGAAACCATTTTCGAACCATACGATAAGTAATGTTGTGTTTCAGTTTCACAAACTAACATAAAAGATCAGGGAAATTCAAATGCATATTGCGGGATATCGCCCAAATTTAAGCGAAAGCAAGAAACCCGAAACCGGTTTTTTAAACCAGTTATTTAACCACAGATCACCACGCGTGCCTCGTGGCACCAGTGGGGGCAGTGGCTTGGAAATCCCGGGTTGAAAATTGCGAGAAGGTCAGGAACGGAATGCATCAAGAGGTTTTGGGAGAAATTCGTTAAACTAACATGATAAAAGCCAGAGAATAAAAGTTGAATGTGCTAATCACCATGCGTGCCTTGTGGCATCAGTGGCCTGAGGCCTGACCTGGCCCCTGACCCAGTTCAATAATAACAAGAAATGACGGGAAATCACTTACCTTTTGTGGCGGTTTGCAGACCTTTCGTTGATCCAATTGCTTGTTGGCAGTGAAATTTATCTTCCAGTAAATATTGAAATGAAAACAGCACGATGCAAGATCACAGAAATAAAGGACGAACTCTTAGAACACGTTGAGACAACAATCCATAGACCAGCCCCGGGAAACCAGCTCACGAATATTTTTAGCATGATAGTTTTGTAATTTTGTAAGTGCTAAACCCACTGAGTTTCCTGTTATAGACAAACAACAGACAAAGCACAAAGACATCTTGTAATAACGCTTCCTTTATTGTCACTGATTGATTGGATTATAATGTTCTCTACTATTTGTAGAAATCTTTGATTTAAACTTATAATCACAGAGGCAATGCGGTAAACAAAACAAGTTAAAAAGGAAATTTGACTTCTGTTTCTCTTCGCATAATTCTGTGTTTCTTCGCGGAACCCTAAACGAGACCTTGGTGGCATAAAATATTGGCGCTTTGCCCAGAACACCCTAAGTGAGACCAAAATCCAAAATTTACACCCCTAAGCAAGACGACAAGCATCCCCGTCTGTTTCATATGTGACCCTCCATGGGAAAACAGGGATAAAGGCTAACGCACGGGCACGCTAAAATAGCACGCTAAACAATAGCCAGTGTGTCAAATGACACACCGTCTTCCAAGCAGTGTGTTAGAAGGCACGCCTCAAATTTTTCCTTTGTTATTATCGCACGGTAAAAACAAAAGTTGCGTGTCTCATCGAACAATGAAGTGTGCCAAGCTCCATACCGGGTGAAATGGCACGCCGGTGAGTCAAACAGCACGCATTTTTCAACTGTGCAAAATGACACGCTAACCGTGTCGAAGAGCTAAGGTTCAACTCACCGTTGTTTCGTCTCGACAGTCAGTAACAAGTTCAGCTTGGCTGGCACCCGAGTTATGTAGCGGTGGCCGTAAAAACAAACTTTGGAAACAAACAGACATCTGCTCGCAGATTTTCAGCGATTCCAGTGCTTTCCAATGAGTATTGTACTCAAAAATTAAAGTTGGTACAAAATCTTTATTCGTGCACACGTGATCATGCGTTCTGTGTTTGCGAAATCAACTTTCTCTTTCGGCTCTCGATGTATTGAAGATAAATGTTAGTATTTCAGATGACATGTAAAAAATCAAAAGAAACGAGTAAACATGTAGTATTTACTCCATGGAAACTGAAGCAAAATTGTGACCTCTGACGCGAAAGTGTTCCTTTACAGTTAGCCATTCGTAAGCCGTTCATTTGCCGTTCGAACGGCTTGAGCTATCCGTTCAAAAAAATAAGCATCGATTCAAACGGCTTGAGCTATCTGTTAAAAAAAAAATTAGCATCCGTTCGAACGGATTGAGCTATCCGTTAAAAAGATCGTCAGCCTTTGGAACGGTTCGAGCAACAAAGTAACTAGTAGTTTCCATTGGAAAGTGAAGAACGACTTGCCTTGAGCTGCTTGCGTTTGTAGCATTTTGAAAGCTCATCCGCAGTCATGCTGTGAGTACTCCATGCTGATTGGATGATACTAAAGAATGCATCCAATCAGGGAAGAGCAAACAGGGTGACTCCTGCTTCTCAGCTCACATGCTAATTCTCTCCTCCGCAGAAGCCTCTTTTGTGCTGCCCAAGCCCAAAATTATTAAAAATTCCCCATAGGGAGCCTCCGGGGAGGAGAGAGACATTCTGAAGTGTTTCTAAGTTCCAGGAATTGCTTCAAATATTCGGAGAAACAAATCGGCTTTAGTCATGGGAATTTGTACAACCTTCACTTGCCTTCAAACTCTTCCCCCGCGAAAACATTCTACAATCGAAACAAGCTTGAAATCTATTTGGAGCGGAATTCTAGTAATCTCTATGTACAAAACTTGCATGTGGTCGCTACAGGTGAACTGTTACACTTTGTATTTTGTTGTTCAGACTGAGCCCTTTTGGCAAAAATCAATGTAAACATACAGGACCATAGCAGGGAAACCACAAGTTTCTGCCATATGTGAATGATTTACGCTTTTTACTGCCGGTCCGAAACGCAAAATTTGCTGCCATTTTCTTTAAATATCCATTGATGCCATGATTTTGGATATTGGAATAAACAAGTTTAATTCTGAGTTCGATAAAACGAAAAATATTTCTCAATGCAAACGCGGCTTACCGCGATGATTACGCCACTCAAAAATAATAATTTTGAGATTGCGTTATTTTCATTTCGAACACTGAAAAGCCGCGCTATTTGTGTCAAAAGTTCCATTGCCAATTCCTTTTCACACTTGGAAAATCTCTTGCTTTGAACATAGTTAGTAAAGGGGAAAAACTTCTAACTGTTAACTATGGTTTGAACGGTTAATACAATTTTTTGCGGCCACACATGGAAAATCGGAGCCGTTTGACTCTGATGAACATTGTCTACCATGTATTTCTCGACTCGCACCAGGAAAAATGAGTTTCGCTACGTTGGAAAGAGGTTGTTTTGGGAAGCATGTCTTAACGCACGCATATGCTACATCGCACGCGTGTCTTTTCACTCGCGTGTCTTTTGGCACATTAAGCGTGTTAAACAGCTCACTGCTTTGAACAAAAGCTTTAGCGTGCAAAACAATATCTACCGTGACACTCTTTGTTTTGCTTATTACATATGCGCATATCTGAGAGAGAAGTGACACGCTTAGCATGCCGTGTCATCGCACGCGTGCCCGTACGTTCACCTTTTTCCCTGTTTTCCCATGGAGAATCACATATGGGAGTCCCATATACGTTGCATGATCCACTTGGGTTAGCCCGCCTCTGGTCAAAGACAGTGTCATTAAAGTGGGGTACGACATAGCAGGTGCTTGTGTTTTAACACCTGGTAACTTCTGATTTAATGTGGTGACTATTCTTGAGAACCTTTCACTGCTATAATGTTGGAGACGATCTCTCGTTTTCCTGCAGACGTACCCAGAAATGTAGGCTACTATGTTCTTCTGAAGTGGAGTTAAGGAATGGTTTGCTTGAAGTCTCTCCGTCATATTCCTCTCTAATCTTCATCCCGTGGATTACAGATTCATGTCGGAAAGGTCAGCCAAATCATCGTCTTTATCTTCATCCCACTCCTCAAAATAGTCTTCAATATCCATACTTTGGGAGGTTTCGTCGCTGCTTTGCAGTGTAAACAAAGTTCACTTGCAAAACTGAAATTTAGCTTGCGACAGTGACGTCACGAATTTCCATCATGTTGGAACCGCTGACGTGAGCTAGTTTCCAATCCAGTCTGTTTACTATCCATGCTCATTCACAGTGCAAAATAATAAGTGCTGTTTTCATCCCTGAAAAACTTACCTTTTCCCATTGCTCGGAACAAAAAA
>JAHPZR010038297.1:75000-122310 GCA_019787425.1 Platygyra sinensis | reverse complement strand
AAATGGATTGCCTTCATTTTTCCTACAGAAGTCAATCAACATATGCAATGAAAGAAAATGGCCTTTATTTCGATAGATTCGCTTTTTTTAATTTTTTGAGGAATTTTTTTTGTAGGCACCCCGAAAACCACACAAACCGGAAATTGAAACCCAAAAACTTGGGGTTACGCTATGCTTGCTCAAACTTCGCACATTCGATGAAACAACCTAATTCTTTCAGAATTGCTGCACAATTCTTTTTCTTTCCAAACAACTAAAAACTATCTGCTTATCTTAAACGCAAGCAAAGTTATGACGTCTTAACGTGATCCTCTTAAAGACGGCTTTGCCATCTTTGCTGACATAGTCTCCAAACAAACAAATTTTTTTCAAAAGTGGGACCTCTTCATGAATGATGACTGTTATCAGCGTAATGTACTAAGCCTAAGCTACAATTATCTGTATTAAAAGTTGTGGGCACTCATAATTTTGATACGCAAAAAATTCGACAAAGTAGCGGAAATTTCAATATATTGTGTGGAAATGACGAATCTCATCCGTTGACTAAAATGCGGTTTTAAGTTTCTCAGGCAACCTTTTGACACTACCTGATTAGATTTATTGAGTTTTATCGCTTGGAGAACTCGATGAGACTTATTTTATATGGGAAATCTCTCAAGCCTTGCTTTGACTTCTACTGCGGTACTGACCACTACTGATCGTTACCGGTCGTTACGTCACGCATCACGCATTCTTGCAGGGATTGATTTAAAATCTCGTATTCCCAGAGAAATGGGCAGTCTTGTTAGATTATATTATACGCTTTCAACACCTTGTCTTTTCATTACATGTATCTTGGTTCTTATAAGCGGGTTCTAATTTTGGTTGTGTTATAGCTAAGGCCGGTAGTGTAAACAGTTGCGGTCAATGTCAACACCATTTGTTCACTACTCACATTTGACATTTCTTTAGAAAGTTTCTTTTCATTAATTTCAATTACTAATAAATTAGTAGAGCCTACTGAGTTATTTTAGGGCAAGGAGATATTACATTTGTTAGTGCAAGGACGCTTTTAAACTGATCTGTCTGGCGAAGGGAGAGGGAAAAAAAGTGAAAACCACAACTGAGAAAGTTCCCGGAAGTATGTTCATCTGAAAGCGAGAGATCTAAAACATTTCCCGCGATTACATGCCGAATTGCAATGTTTATCTGCACGAAAAGATGAGAGCTAAAATTGCAAAATCATACCAAACTTAACATGAAATTGCTTCATAACCTGACGGTTGGCACGATTGCAATCAAATTAACTTAAGGGGTATTCTACCTAATTAGGAGTGAAATTTGAAGGAGTTTTAAAAGGGAATCGTTAAGATTAAAATGGGTTGGGAACACTACGAGACAGATGACCCCCTCAAAAAAGAGCTCCAGGTTGGTAGGGGACTGTTTGGTGTCCGTCTATTAATTCTTCCTCTCAAATTTCAATTTTCCAAATCCATCAAATCTTCAACATTACATATTTTCCCCAATTTAATCTATCCTTTAAGAAAAAAAATATCTCTTTCACAAAACGCCCAAAAATCACCCAAAAATTTACACAAACCCGCAAAACATTGGTGAATGTTCTTAAAGGAGAGATTTGGCGTTGCTTGAAACGTGAACGGGATATTGGCACAAAGGCCATTTTGAGCAACGTCAAAACAGCCTTCAGGTAAAATCTCGCCTTAATAGTTTTCGAAAGGGACGGACCATTAGAAATGTGATGAGGGGAGAGCGTGCATGGGAAGAAAAAATATTCATGCAAGGGAGGATGACTGAAACAAGAAAATGCGCAAAGACGAAATTCCAGCAGAGTGATGAATTACATTGTCGGGCTTACAAACTGTACCCATCTGACTCAAGTAGTTTAAGGCCTGGGTCAAAGGCTTTTACTGGTGAAAATAATCTATTAATTATATTTCTAAAGGTATAAATAGCAATGGAACCAAATTCAGCACACAGTTAGATTTTAACGTCCTGAAAATTTCAAAGTAGAATTGATACTTCTGACAGGTCATGTGACATGTCACATGAGGCTTAGCGGAAAATAGCTGTTATTTGAGTAATTGGTGGCGGTTTTTAGAAATATGATCCTGCAAACGCCCGTTTTAGATGCAAGGCAATTATTTTCATCCTCTCACGTTTGGAATGATGGTCCCTCTTTTCGCAGAAAAAAAATATAGGGTGAAAGGGTCGTTATTTTCAACAAAATTCGACTTTTAATCATTTATATCTGCTAAAAACGAAAACGTAGCAAGGCAAATTACTGATCAATAGGATAAAAAATTCGCCACCAATTCGCCGATTTACCAAATTTTAACAAAATGATCACGTAACATGTCACGTGGTCAAACTAATATGTTAAGGTAAGGCAGGACGTCGAGCTTTATAATCAGGGAAATGTTCAGCCTGTTAAAACAAATATAGCAAGAGATATGGCTGCCCAACCATAATTCTACTTTACATTCCTGACCCATGCCTTAAACTGACAGCTTTGGCAGCCACTTCAGTACTGCAGTTTTAATTTCTTGGTCCTGGTGGAATTCCCATTAACCTGGTTTCTCTACGATAAAGAAAACGGACATTTTCCCCTTTCAAGTCTGATACATTTCGAGTGTGGCAACCTCACCTTGGACACTGATAGCCAAACACCCTTGGCTTTAAAGTGATTCTAAAAAAAGCATGTGCTACAAACAGCCCACAAAAAAGCCTCGAAATATAGGAGTGATTTCACAAGTGACATATATAAATGACGGCTGTGGATACAGAGGTGTATACCTATACACTTCTATAAGATGACCGCCAAGATCAACGATTGACAAACGTCGTAATCAGACACTCAATGAGGTGTTAACACAAATTTGCGTTTAATATGGGCTGTTTCATTATCATTGTTCAAGTCCAAACGTTACATTTTATAAATGTTTCGGCTGAAAATCGTGGGAAACTCACCAAAAATTGCTTCAATTTTGCAAACTGTTTTCGGGGAGCATGAAACCTCCAGACCCCCTAGTGGAATAGGTCATGTGGCCCCATATTTGCCACTGGACGGTCACTCGCACAACCCTCGCTTAAATCTTGATTCGCTGCACGTTAAGAATGACTTTTATTACCAGAGTAATGAAGCAATAAAATTTATATCTCCCTAAACATCAAACCAAAAAGGCAATGCCGCGACCCCCATTTTAGACAGTAGCACGTGGATGTGCCTGATACTTGGTTGTCTTCCCCATGTAAAACTTTGAAAGGAAAGCAAAACGACTGCGTGGAAGTTTAAAAAATATTTTAAAATTATTTAAAGAAGTGGATTTAGTGTAATGCTCTGCTAGCTTCCTGGGAAATCGTTTGCGAATTGCACAAAACTGCATGTCCGGGTTATTCAAGTGTCAGAATGTTCTGTCAACACGTAGCACACCATCAAAATTGGTTTCTCTAAGAATACTATAAAAAGGAAACTCTTTCTTAATCTACTATGCGCTATAGTTTTTTAAAAATTGGCGAGTCTGGGATGCCGTATTTTTATGAGTTTGATACGAATACTTTCGCACACAGTATCATGTTACTCGATTTACTCGGCATCAAATCAAGCGTTTTTTTGGGCATATTTGTTGTTTAAATAGAAGCATCGGAAAGAGATGATATCGGTAAAAACGTCCATTTTCGGATATCAAGTTGGATAATAATCTCTCTATGAGCTCTCCTGATTTATTAACAACGGTAATTATTCGCGAAAAGAGTCTCCAGAACGGTCAAATGTTAGCTAGCGAACGAATGTTGTTGACATTGACCCCAACTGTTTACACTACCGGCTTCGGCGACGACTCAACTAAACTTAATATTAGAGAAATCTTATAAAAAGAAACAAGTAAATAAAAGGAAAAAGGTGTTGAAAAAGTATGAAATAATCATAAAAGGCTGCTCATCTCTATGGGGATGAGACATTTTAAATACCAAGAATGCGTGATGCGTGACGAAACGGTCGCGGTGACGATCAGTAGTGGCCAGTCAAAAGAAACGTGAGGTTTGAGAGATTTCCTGATATTTTGGCGTAAAATAAGTCTCATCGAGTTCTCCAAGCGATAAAAGTCAATAAATCTAATCAGGTAGTGTCAAAAGGTTGCCTGAGAAACTTAAAACCGCATTTTAGTCAACGGATGAGATTCGTCATTTCCACACAATATATTGAGATTTCCGCTACTTTGTCGAATTTTTTGCGTATCAAAATTATGAGTGCCCACAACGTTTAATACAGATAATTGTAGCTTAGGCTTAGTACATTACGCTGATAACAGTCATCATTCATGAAGAGGTCCCACTTTTGAAAAAAATTTGTTTGTTTGGAGACTATGTCAGCAAAGATGGCAAAGCCGTCTTTAAGAGGATCACGTTAAGACGTCATAACTTTGCTTGCGTTTAAGATAAGCAGATAGTTTTTAGTTGTTTGGAAAGAAAAAAGAATTGTGCAGCAATTCTGAAAGAATTAGGTTGTTTCATCGAATGTGCGAAGTTTGAGCAAGCATAGCGTAACCCCAATTTTTAGGGTTTCAATTTCCGGTTTGTGTGGTTTTCGGGGTGCCTACAAAAAAAATTCCTCAAAAAATTAAAAAAGCGAATCTATCGAAATAAAGGCCATTTTCGTTCATTGCATATGTTGCTTGACTTCTGTAGAAAAAATGGAAGGCAATCCATTTCCAACGAGAATTTGAGTGGTCGGTTCTTACACGGACACGCTCTTAAAAGATCTTCAAAGTTCTTGTTGGGATCTTTAAAGATCTTTTGCAAGATCGTCAAGATCCTCTAAGATCTCTGAAGCTCAAGTGTGTTAAGGCCTGACCTAGCTATTTAATATGCATATTTTTGTTTCAAGGGGAATGGCTTATCCAATGGTTATGAAATTTGGCAAGCAGTTTAATTTCCGCATGTTTGCTCATTTGATTGGCCCTTTAATGTTAAGTTTCGGTCACGTGACTCTTTAACGGCTTTAAACGGCGCAAATCTTCAATCGAAAACGGGGAACTGAAAGACATCTTTCGCAATTCTTTTTTATTCTTTGTTGTTTTACTTCTGTGGAGTACTATATCATGCCGCCTTTTAATCATGTCCACATGTTAACAGAAACGGTTAAAACAGTGAAACAGGTCACGTGACTTTCCTAAATGTTTAAATACCTCTAAACGAAAATGACCTATGCCACCTTAAAAGGCAGATTTACAATTTAACAGTGATTCTGAACAACTTGAATGACGAACATTTTGGGAATTCTCAGTGCAAACATTCCCCATTTTCAAAAACACGCATTGTGACGTCATCATTTGAGGAATGTCACGTGACCTTTAGAACCACTCTCATGTTGTCAAATAAGTGAAATTCCTTTTAATTCCCAATAAATGAGAACAATAAGTCATTATATACTAAAAAAAATTGTACTAATCTCAATTCTTTGCGGGAGGTCGTCTAATTATGAAAAGCCAGGCCTTAACACACTTGAGAGGAGCTTCAAAGATCACTGAAAATCCTTAAAGGACCCTGGAAAGAATGTTAATCTTATCCAGATCTTGGAGGATCCACGGTGACAATTTAGCAAAGACCTTGCTAAGATCTTGAAACACCCTCAGAACTATTTGTGAAACTTGCTCCTACTACATATTTTACTTCAATTGGATTCTTTTTGTCAGTTGATGGTTAAAATATTGTGTGATGACCATCAGTGGAGTCCTTAGCTTATTGGAGACAAAAACAGAACTATCTGATTCAACCTGACCATTGCAGTAAATTAATCAGGCGCTAAACCAGAAAGTGAAATTTTGTCAGCAACATCAGCAGAGGCAAAAACAGTCAGGCTTCAAACCACAGTCCGCTTAAAATTAGTTTTAATAGATCTTGATCTTCTGCTCTTTCACAGAACTAATTTCACTTTCATTGAATATTTGATCTTTTGGAGAAAAGCGACAGACGCCTTTTTTATAACCTCAAACGCGATGACCATCCATTGAAAATAGTATCATCAGCTCTTAACTTTTAACGCTTTATCTTTTTTCTGTACATTTTATATGAGGGCCACTAATTTGTCAGTAATCACTGACAAATTAGTGGCCCTCATATAAAATGTACAGAAAAAAGATAAAGCGTTAAAAGTTAAGAGCTGATGATACTATTTTCAATGGATGGTCATCGCGTTTGAGGTTATAAAAAAGGCGTCTGTCGCTTTTCTCCAAAAGATCAAATATTCAATGAAAGTGAAATTAGTTCTGTGAAAGAGCAGAAGATCAAGATCTATTAAAACTAATTTTAAGCGGACTGTGGTTTGAAGCCTGACTGTTTTTGCCTCTGCTGATGTTGCTGACAAAATTTCACTTTCTGGTTTAGCGCCTGATTAATTTACTGCAATGGTCAGGTTGAATCAGATAGTTCTGTTTTTGTCTCCAATAAGCTAAGGACTCCACTGATGGTCATCACACAATATTTTAACCATCAACTGACAAAAAGAATCCAATTGAAGTAAAATATGTAGTAGGAGCAAGTTTCACAAATAGTTCTGAGGGTGTTTCAAGATCTTAGCAAGGTCTTTGCTAAATTGTCACCGTGGATCCTCCAAGATCTGGATAAGATTAACATTCTTTCCAGGGTCCTTTAAGGATTTTCAGTGATCTTTGAAGCTCCTCTCAAGTGTGTTAAGGCCTGGCTTTTCATAATTAGACGACCTCCCGCAAAGAATTGAAATTAGTACAATTTTTTTTAGTATATAATGACTTATTGTTCTCATTTATTGGGAATTAAAAGGAATTTCACTTATTTGACAACATGAGAGTGGTTCTAAAGGTCACGTGACATTCCTCAAATGATGACGTCACAATGCGTGTTTTTGAAAATGGGGAATGTTTGCACTGAGAACTCCCAAAATGTTCGTCATTCAAGTTGTTCAGAATCACTGCTAAATTGTAAATCTGCCTTTTAAGGTGGCATAGGTCATTTTCGTTTAGAGGTATTTAAACATTTAGGAAAGTCATGTGACCTGTTTCACTGTTTTAACCGTTTCTGTTAACATGTGGACATGATTAAAAGGCGGCATGATATAGTACTCCACAGAAGTAAAACAACAAAGAATAAAAAAGAATTGCGAAAGATGTCTTTCAGTTCCCCGTTTTCGATTGAAGATTTGCGCCGTTTAAAGCCGTTAAAGAGTCACGTGACCGAAACTTAACATTAAAGGGCCAATCAAATGAGCAAACATGCGGAAATTAAACTGCTTGCCAAATTTCATAACCATTGGATAAGCCATTCCCCTTGAAACAAAAATATGCATATTAAATAGCTAGGTCAGGCCTTAACACACTTGAGCTTCAGAGATCTTAGAGGATCTTGACGATCTTGCAAAAGATCTTTAAAGATCCCAACAAGAACTTTGAAGATCTTTTAAGAGCGTGTCCGTGTAAGAACCGACCACTCAAATTCTCGTTGGAAATGGATTGCCTTCATTTTTTCTACAGAAGTCAAGCAACATATGCAATGAACGAAAATGGCCTTTATTTCGATAGATTCGCTATTTTAATTTTTTGAGGAATTTTTTTTGTAGGCACCCCGAAAACCACACAAACCGGAAATTGAAACCCTAAAAATTGGGGTTACGCTATGCTTGCTCAAACTTCGCACATTCGATGAAACAACCTAATTCTTTCAGAATTGCTGCACAATTCTTTTTTCTTTCCAAACAACTAAAAACTATCTGCTTATCTTAAACGCAAGCAAAGTTATGACGTCTTAACGTGATCCTCTTAAAGACGGCTTTGCCATCTTTGCTGACATAGTCTCCAAACAAACAAATTTTTTTCAAAAGTGGGACCTCTTCATGAATGATGACTGTTATCAGCGTAATGTACTAAGCCTAAGCTACAATTATCTGTATTAAAAGTTGTGGGCACTCATAATTTTGATACGCAAAAAATTCGACAAAGTAACGGAAATCTCAATATATTGTGTGGAAAAGACGAATCTCATCCGTTGACTAAAATGCGGTTTTAAGTTTCTCAGGCAACCTTTTGACACTACCTGATTAGATTTATTGAGTTTTATCGCTTGGAGAACTCGATGAGACTTATTTTACGCCAAAATATCAGGAAATCTCTCAAACCTCACGTTTCTTTTGACTGGCCACTACTGATCGTCACCGCGACCGTTTCGTCACGCATCACGCATTCTTGGTATTTAAAATGTCTCATCCCCATAGAGATGAGCAGCCTTTTATGATTATTTCATACTTTTTCAACACCTTTTTCCTTTTATTTACTTGTTTCTTTTTATAAGATTTCTCTAATATTAAGTTTAGTTGAGTCGTCGCCGAAGCCGGTAGTGTAAACAGTTGGGGTCAATGTCAACAACATTCGTTCGCTAGCTAACATTTGACCGTTCTGGAGACTCTTTTCGCGAATAATTACCGTTGTTAATAAATCAGGAGAGCTCATAGAGAGATTATTATCCAACTTGATATCCGAAAATGGACGTTTTTACCGATATCATCTCTTTCCGATGCTTCTATTTAAACAACAAATATGCCCAAAAAAACGCTTGATTTGATGCCGAGTAAATCGAGTAACATGATACTGTGTGCGAAAGTATTCGTATCAAACTCATAAAAATACGGCATCCCAGACTCGCCAATTTTTAAAAAACTATAGCGCATAGTAGATTAAGAAAGAGTTTCCTTTTTATAGTATTCTTAGAGAAACCAATTTTGATGGTGTGCTACGTGTTGACAGAACATTCTGACACTTGAATAACCCGGACATGCAGTTTTGTGCAATTCGCAAACGATTTCCCAGGAAGCTAGCAGAGCATTACACTAAATCCACTTCTTTAAATAATTTTAAAATATTTTTTAAACTTCCACGCAGTCGTTTTGCTTTCCTTTCAAAGTTTTACATGGGGAAGACAACCAAGTATCAGGCACATCCACGTGCTACTGTCTAAAATGGGGGTCGCGGCATTGCCTTTTTGGTTTGATGTTTAGGGAGATATAAATTTTATTGCTTCATTACTCTGGTAATAAAAGTCATTCTTAACGTGCAGCGAATCAAGATTTAAGCGAGGGTTGTGCGAGTGACCGTCCAGTGGCAAATATGGGGCCACATGACCTATTCCACTAGGGGGTCTGGAGGTTTCATGCTCCCCGAAAACAGTTTGCAAAATTGAAGCAATTTTTGGTGAGTTTCCCACGATTTTCAGCCGAAACATTTATAAAATGTAACGTTTGGACTTGAACAATGATAATGAAACAGCCCATATTAAACGCAAATTTGTGTTAACACCTCATTGAGTGTCTGATTACGACGTTTGTCAATCGTTGATCTTGGCGGTCATCTTAATAGAAGTGTATAGGTATACACCTCTGTATCCACAGCCGTCATTTATATATGTCACTTGTGAAATCACTCCTATATTTCGAGGCTTTTTTGTGGGCTGTTTGTAGCACATGCTTTTTTTAGAATCACTTTAAAGCCAAGGGTGTTTGGCTATCAGTGTCCAAGGTGAGGTTGCCACACTCGAAATGTATCAGACTTGAAAGGGGAAAATGTCCGTTTTCTTTATCGTAGAGAAACCAGGTTAATGGGAATTCCACCAGGACCAAGAAATTAAAACTGCAGTACTGAAGTGGCTGCCAAAGCTGTCAGTTTAAGGCATGGGTCAGGAATGTAAAGTAGAATTATGGTTGGGCAGCCATATCTCTTGCTATATTTGTTTTAACAGGCTGAACATTTCCCTGATTATAAAGCTCGACGTCCTGCCTTACCTTAACATATTAGTTTGACCACGTGACATGTTACGTGATCATTTTGTTAAAATTTGGTAAATCGGCGAATTGGTGGCGAATTTTTTATCCTATTGATCAGTAATTTGCCTTGCTACGTTTTCGTTTTTAGCAGATATAAATGATTAAAAGTCGAATTTTGTTGAAAATAACGACCCTTTCACCCTATATTTTTTTTCTGCGAAAAGAGGGACCATCATTCCAAACGTGAGAGGATGAAAATAATTGCCTTGCATCTAAAACGGGCGTTTGCAGGATCATATTTCTAAAAACCGCCACCAATTACTCAAATAACAGCTATTTTCCGCTAAGCCTCATGTGACATGTCACATGACCTGTCAGAAGTATCAATTCTACTTTGAAATTTTCAGGACGTTAAAATCTAACTGTGTGCTGAATTTGGTTCCATTGCTATTTATACCTTTAGAAATATAATTAATATATAATTTTCACCAGTAAAAGCCTTTGACCCAGGCCTTAAACTACTTGAGTCAGATGGGTACAGTTTGTAAGCCCGACAATGTAATTCATCACTCTGCTGGAATTTCGTCTTTGCGCATTTTCTTGTTTCAGTCATCCTCCCTTGCATGAATATTTTTTCTTCCCATGCACGCTCTCCCCTCATCACATTTCTAATGGTCCGTCCCTTTCGAAAACTATTAAGGCGAGATTTTACCTGAAGGCTGTTTTGACGTTGCTCAAAATGGCCTTTGTGCCAATATCCCGTTCACGTTTCAAGCAACGCCAAATCTCTCCTTTAAGAACATTCACCAATGTTTTGCGGGTTTGTGTAAATTTTTGGGTGATTTTTGGGCGTTTTGTGAAAGAGATATTTTTTTTTCTTAAAGGATAGATTAAATTGGGGAAAATATGTAATGTTGAAGATTTGATGGATTTGGAAAATTGAAATTTGAGAGGAAGAATTAATAGACGGACACCAAACAGTCCCCTACCAACCTGGAGCTCTTTTTTGAGGGGGTCATCTGTCTCGTAGTGTTCCCAACCCATTTTAATCTTAACGATTCCCTTTTAAAACTCCTTCAAATTTCACTCCTAATTAGGTAGAATACCCCTTTAAGTTAATTTGATTGCAATCGTGCCAACCGTCAGGTTATGAAGCAATTTCATGTTAAGTTTGGTATGATTTTGCAATTTTAGCTCTCATCTTTTCGTGCAGATAAACATTGCAATTCGGCATGTAATCGCGGGAAATGTTTTAGATCTCTCGCTTTCAGATGAACATACTTCCGGGAACTTTCTCAGTTGTG
This sequence comes from Platygyra sinensis, assembly GCA_019787425.1. Taxonomy (NCBI): domain Eukaryota; kingdom Metazoa; phylum Cnidaria; class Anthozoa; order Scleractinia; family Merulinidae; genus Platygyra; species Platygyra sinensis. The sequence goes on along the minus strand of JAHPZR010038297.1, from coordinate 111,225 downwards.
GTTTTCACTTTTTTTCCCTCTCCCTTCGCCAGACAGATCAGTTTAAAAGCGTCCTTGCACTAACAAATGTAATATCTCCTTGCCCTAAAATAACTCAGTAGGCTCTACTAATTTATTAGTAATTGAAATTAATGAAAAGAAACTTTCTAAAGAAATGTCAAATGTGAGTAGTGAACAAATGGTGTTGACATTGACCGCAACTGTTTACACTACCGGCCTTAGCTATAACACAACCAAAATTAGAACCCGCTTATAAGAACCAAGATACATGTAATGAAAAGACAAGGTGTTGAAAGCGTATAATATAATCTAACAAGACTGCCCATTTCTCTGGGAATACGAGATTTTAAATCAATCCCTGCAAGAATGCGTGATGCGTGACGTAACGACCGGTAACGATCAGTAGTGGTCAGTACCGCAGTAGAAGTCAAAGCAAGGCTTGAGAGATTTCCCATATAAAATAAGTCTCATCGAGTTCTCCAAGCGATAAAACTCAATAAATCTAATCAGGTAGTGTCAAAAGGTTGCCTGAGAAACTTAAAACCGCATTTTAGTCAACGGATGAGATTCGTCATTTCCACACAATATATTGAAATTTCCGCTACTTTGTCGAATTTTTTGCGTATCAAAATTATGAGTGCCCACAACTTTTAATACAGATAATTGTAGCTTAGGCTTAGTACATTACGCTGATAACAGTCATCATTCATGAAGAGGTCCCACTTTTGAAAAAAATTTGTTTGTTTGGAGACTATGTCAGCAAAGATGGCAAAGCCGTCTTTAAGAGGATCACGTTAAGACGTCATAACTTTGCTTGCGTTTAAGATAAGCAGATAGTTTTTAGTTGTTTGGAAAGAAAAAAGAATTGTGCAGCAATTCTGAAAGAATTAGGTTGTTTCATCGAATGTGCGAAGTTTGAGCAAGCATAGCGTAACCCCAAGTTTTTGGGTTTCAATTTCCGGTTTGTGTGGTTTTCGGGGTGCCTACAAAAAAAATTCCTCAAAAAATTAAAAAAAGCGAATCTATCGAAATAAAGGCCATTTTCTTTCATTGCATATGTTGATTGACTTCTGTAGGAAAAATGAAGGCAATCCATTTCCTACGAAAATTTGAGTGGTCGGTTCTTACACGGACACGCTCTTAAGTTCTTGCAAAGATTTTTAAAGATCTTACAAAAGTCTTTAAAATCTTGACAAGAACTGAAAATCTACCAAAGTTCTTCTAGGATCTTAACAGGAACTTTGAAACTTCAGTATCTTTGTAAGATCTTCCAGAATCTTGGAAAAGATCTCGCCAAGATCTTGTCAAGATTTTGTCAAGATCCTTCAAGATCCTTCAAGATCTTTGGCAAGATCCTTGAGGATCCTAGCAAGCAGGTTTAAGATATTATATAGTTTATTTATAGTTGGACTACAGTTGTTTATAATTTCCTGTATGTAACTCCTATTTAATTTTGATATATTATTGTTATCATGTTCTTACTTTTATCTTCTTTTAATTCTGTTTTTGTCATGCGTTTTATACATGAGCCTCTGGCTCGGATGCTGAGGGCAACCTCAATCCCACGCTATGACTTTAATAAATGGATTGATCGATTGATTGATTAATTGATCCTTGAAGATCCTGGAGGATGCTTAAAAATCTTGACCAGGATCTTTAAAGATCTTGATGAAGATCCTCACAAAGATGCTTATAAAGAACGTCAAAGATCCTTGAAGATCCGTGAAAGATTTTCACCAGGGAAACTTTATCATCAATGTAGATGTTGATAGTATTGAAAGTAACTAAAGCTGTTGCTGACACTTCATCACTTGAAAATTAATCTTTATGGCTGCTGTTCCTCTTTTAATCGACTTGCTTATAGCAGCCTGGCGGCAACAGCTTACCTCGCCCGCTTCACGGCCTTTACTCTGGTCAGGCCTTTATTAACTGTGGTTGTTTGCGGTTAGCCTTTCTTTTAGGGCTTATTCAACATCTATTCGTTTCAAGCTGCAAAAACATACTTGCTGAGTGAAGACCATGAAGTGGGCCGCAGATTGCGGGCTGCCAGATGACAGGCCTGCTTTTAAGCAAAATCATACTGGCTTGATTTATATATTTACTCAGAAAAACATTTTTTTCCCCTGAATTTACAATAATTCAATTAATTGATTATAGGGTCCACTTGCTCTCTTACTTGTAAGACGCTGTGAAAGATTTTTCATTTGTATAATCTAGCTGGACAGTCATTTAAAATTCTATATCTAGAAATTCCATTTCTATATTGTATGCACGCCATGCATTATTATCTGCGGAACGCACACCTAAATGTCTCACATGTGCTTACCTGCTGATAAAATAGAAAACAAGAAAACCAGGAGGAGGACTGCACGTAGCTGATGCATCTCAACAGTTCCCATGAAAAATCACTACGAGTTAAAAACAATATTAATAAATAAAACAAATTTATTTCATTATCAAAACACAAACAAAAGTAAAAAGGTGTTGCTTTTAATAAACAAATATTGTTAAGATATGCCTGTGGTTCATGTGTACTCTACAAAAGTGAGCAGAAAACAACTCACAGCAATTGCATAAGAACTGTGACGCTTTCAGTTTGAACGGAAAAGTAATTAGTCAACATTGCAAGCGCAAGCATGTATATCATTTTACATTTCTGGTTCAAGGTATTATGTGACTACAATATATATACTGTATCACATTGTTTAACCCACCTAAACAAACTTGCATACAAAATGTGGAGGGTTTTCGACAAACTCGCTAACAAATAGCCGAGTACGTTAGTTTTTAAAGGACTGCGAAAAACGAAAAAACAGTGACTCTTATGCCATGTTCAGAAAGGTTATAAACTTCGAATTTCAAACTAGCTTGTCAAACTATGGAAAATCTCCCGAAATCCTAAAAGACGGAAGGATGGAAAATCACCTAATACCCCAAAAGAGGAAACTGTTAATACTGTAAAACAAAGCCACTCAAAAAGGCAAATGCTAAGAGCCACGGATCTGCGAAAAATTGCTTCCCTCCTCACTCCCAATCGCCCTAAAAAGGATTAAATGATAATTTCAAAAAAAAAAAAAAAACGAACAAAATAAGTGACATAAAGCTCACCTATTTTTTAAGCTCACCCTTTTTGCATTTTTAATTTTTTTCGCGTGAATACAAGTTCCCTGAAAATTCTCTTTGTTTGTTATGTATGATGTAATGTATAACATCATGTTGGGCCAAATGTGACTCGAAAGGACCGGTTTATTTCTCATTTATTGCCATTACAATCAACCAAAATAGCATACTTAATTGACTCTTTCAAAACGTGTTTGCATCTGCATGCTTTTCACCTGAATTTTGACTACATAGTGTGCACGAAACTGCGGTAATTATTTGAAAACATAAATGAACTAAAATTAATATCGACTGTAACTAACATTAACGGGAACTGTTAATATCAACCATGTTAACGCAGGTTTCGTCGCCTGGCCCAGAATCAGTGAGGAAATGTTTGGGAAAATATACTACAGCTGCTTACTTTAAAGTCAAAGTAATTTCGAGCCAAAAAATTAACTGGAAATAATCTCAACAATGACTATTATTACAGGGAACTGTCAGCATACAAACCATGTTCACAAAGGTTGCCGTTTAGTCGTCAAACCTCTCATGAAAAGCTATGCAAAAGTTGCCTACCTTAAAAAAAAAACAAAGAACACTCTAGGAAGATTTATTTTCTACCACTGTCATCAATAAGTAATGGTAACAGGACTGAGTGAAGTCCAATTTGGTCTGTTATTCGGCCTGTTATTTCGTTGTTTCGTCGCCTGGCCTAAAATCAGTAAGGAAATGTTTGGGAAAATATGCTACAGCTGCTTACTTTATAAAGTCAAAGTAATGTCGAGTTCAGTAAAATTAACTGGAAATAATCTCAACAATAACTAACATTATAGGAAACTGTCAGCACACAAACCATGTTCACAAAGGTTGACGTTTCGTCGTCAAACCTTTCATGAAAAACTATGCAAAAGATGCCTACCTTAAAAGACAAAGAACACTCTTGAAAAGATTGCTTTTCTACCACTCTCATCAATAAGTAATGGCAATACGATCGAGTGGAGTCCAATTTGGTCTGTTATTTGGTCTGTTTTTTCGTCGCTTTGTCTTTTGTTTCGTTGTTTCGTCGCCTGGCCTACAATTAGTGAGGAAATGTTTGGGAAAATATGCTTCAGCTGCTTACTTTAAAGTCAAAGTAATGTCGAGTTAATATTAACTGGAAATTATCTCAACAATAACTAACATTACAGGGAACTGTCAGCATAAACCATGTTCACGAAGGTTGACGTTTCGTCGTCAAATCTTTTATGAAAAACTATGCAAAAGTTGCCTATTAAAAAAAAAACAACAACAAAGAACACGCTAGGAAGATTTATTTTCTACCACTGTCATCAATAAGTAATGGTAATGGGACTGAGTGGAATCCAATTTGGTCTGTTATCATAAGAGTGATAACAAAAGCGGAAGACCGCGCAAGGCGATTCCGATTTGTTTATCACGAGTATGATCGCAGAGCGAATTGGACGACACGTAATCTCATTACCCAATAATCATAAAAATTACAATTTCCGAGAAAAGAAGAAAAGCCAAGTTATGACAGAAAGGGAAAATTTGCATTAAAATACCTACAAAAGAGATGTAAACAAGCTTAGGCCACAGCGCCTCCTACCGACAATTAGGCGCCAAAAACCCAAAAGCAAGTGCATGCCCGCACGCATGCACTTAACTATAACTTTGAATGTGATTGGTTGATTTAAAACACAACTTGGCAAGTTAATTAGTGGAAAATGAGTAGTAGGGCCTCAGCATTTTAATCTGAGTCCCGGATATACGCATACCAATTTGGATTTACGCATACCAATTTGGATTTACGCATACTAATGTGGATTTCCTGTATACTAATAAAGTATCTTCCTCCATACTAATGTGGATTAGGTGTCTATGGATTAGGTGGAATAGGTAAATCATTAATATTCAAACTGTCTAGGTACCTGTATACTAATGAAGTGCCTAGGTTTACTATAAAGCGTCGCTCTAGTACAATACAAACAATAAACTTGTGTAAACTTGCCTGCTAATAGTTAACCCTGATTTGCTCATGAGAACTCATTTACGTGTTCAAATTATAGGCGCGCTTTCTCTTGGTAGCGTCACTATTGCAAGTCGTTTGCTGGGAAATAATTCGTTCGAGCTTGTTGTTTGGAAAATTCTGTTCCCTGTTTATCAACATGGCTTTCGTTACCGATGTTCGCGAATTTCAAGCTCTTTTGGACGCTTGCTTATCAGTCCGTGATTGGGAAACGCTGACAACCGCAAATTTTTGAAAGCGTATTAAATAAGGTTCTCTAGCTTTCTTTGAAAACGTTCCCCGATTTTTGAAACCGGGCTCTTTTAACCCCGATTGGTTCATGAAAATACCTGTTAAGTTTTTAACTGAACTCTCAGCTTTGCTGGCGAGAGAGAAAGAGAGAATTAATTCTTAGCTAACTGCTCGAGTTTTCCGCTCCGTTAGTCACGCACTGAACTCCACTTAATTCAACCCTAGATTTGCATATAAACTCGAACAGAGAAACCCATGGGACAGCTCTATCATTGAAATTACAACAACAGAAGTTCGGAGCGCTTAATATAAACACGCGACAATAAATATTTTTGAACAGCACGTTTCCTTAAGAGACTTTATTGCTTGTTAATAGAGAGATTTGAAATGAATAAAAAATACATTTATTGACAACGAAAGCTCCAACAACTACGAAGTGTTTAACACAAAGTATCAGGAAATTAGGATGCAATAAACAATAAGACTGAAGTCCCCTTAACAAAGAAATAAACTGCAATAGAACAACACACTATATATCAGTTTGAAATACATTTTTATTGAGACCAAAACACAGTAGTTCTATTCTTCATCTTGTGAAATGGATTGCTTCACAAACAATCGATTAGCAAGAATTTCCGCTTATCAATGGCTAGTTCTGTCGATTCTAACCAATCAAATCCATCTGTATCTTTCAGATTTTTTTGGGTCTCCATCACTTTTTGGAAGGTGTAATCTTTCTTCATCGCTCGCATCCACTGCAAATACTCTAAAAATACTTTTCTCAGTTCTTTTTTGTGGAGAAGAAGGAGAGCGTTCTACGCTTTAAGGTGAGCTACATTTTCCGAATCTCCGTTCCTTTTGTGCTCGTCGACCAAAGCATTGAGCTGAACCTCATGGCGTTCCTGCGCTTGATCTAATATGCGCGACCAAGGGATTAAGTGCTCCGTCACTTCTTGGGAAGAATCCGTTTCTTGGCTAGATTGGGAAGAATCCGTTTCTTGGCTAGATTGAGAGTCTTCACTGTCTTCGTAATATCCATTACCTCTTTGAAGAAGGCAGTAATTATTACCGTCGCTCCAAGACATTTTTTTGGTTTGAACAGCACGAGCTTGAACAGCACGGGATTTTCGGCCGTTCCGTCATCCCATCATTCCGTCTTTAAGGATTTCGGTTGATTTTCCGTCATTCCGTCTTTTAGGATTTCAGGGGATTTTCCGTCATTCTGTCTTCTAGGATTTCGAGTAATTTTCCCGACGTCGTTCCACGATTCCATCTTTTTGTATTTGGGGTCATTTTGCGTCATTCCATAGTTCCACTATTCCGCCGTTCCGCCGCTCCGTCACTCCGGCATTTACGATCCTTTTCCGGTCGAGACAAAGCCCATGTACATTGGTTTCGTCCAGCTGTATCATGAAATCTGACTACGTGAGTCAGGATGTTTTTGCCGTAGTTCCTGCTACATCGGGTTTATTTTGCTTCTCTTGCCCCTTTCAACGATTATCTGGGCATTTTAAGAATTCCATTGGATAATACAATACAAGTTAATGCTTATGTCAGGGTTGCCTCTCATAAACTTGTTAATCTGTAACATGAATTTACGAATCGGCAAAGTGCTGGAATGGCGAAGTGAATCAAGTGAAATATTCATGTTGAGCTCAAGGGTGCTTTTTTCGGTTGTCTGCTTTGAGGATTTAGTGAAGATGTCTTACATCTGCATAGCTATACGATGCTATTTCACTTGTTTGAGTATTGAGGGTTTTTTTGTTCTTCAATCGATATTCTTTGAGACATTTGTCTTTGAAATTGCATGCTTCATCCATTAAAGTGTGGTTATTATTGTACAAAGTGTATGGCATTCGCCGCTTTTCCCCAGAAAAAATCCGTTCGTCCCACCAAGGCGAATAACGGCCATCGTCCTTTGAGCAATTATACTGTGAGAAATTAAATGAAAGAGATTTTAAACTCCTTAGCCCATGTTTCCGACATCTTCCATAACCTCTTCCGGTGAGGATTTACAGTATTCAAGTTATCTTTACTCCCTACCGAACAGAAAAGGTCATTTTGTGTTAGAGTTTGTGTATAACTCTTCGTGTGGGCAGATTACTAAAAGTTGTGATCCTTCCTATTTTCCATTTAATTCTATCTAATGCCGTCAAATATACATGTCAAATAACTTAATGAATGTAATCGTTCCTTAAATAAAGCAAAATAGAACAAGTCTAAACCCCTTACTCCCTAACAGTGCCAATTGGCACACAGCATCATAATTTTGTTAATATTTGATAGCTTAATCTACAAATGCTTGTCACAAAATTGTCTTGTGAAAGTCTGCTCATTTAAATCATTAAACTGTGACTCTCTCCGTGGTTGACCACCACCACGAGTTCGGAGTTCCTTTTTTTTAGGATGCAACTAGAATGCAAAACTTGTTTCACACGAAGCTTTACACCAAAGAGTTGCTAAATAAGCTATAGCTTAGACGTATACCCAATATAGCAGATGGTTGAGTCATTTTTGAATTTTGAAGTAATTTCTCTCAAAATGACTACCTTTTCCAAAGCTGCTGATGTCAGTTCTTTAATAAGCTGATCAGTGGCTATCAAATGGTATAAAAAAATTGTGCACAGGCAGATTGTCTTCATTTCAGGATTATGAAAATAGACGTATGCAGATAGCTAGATTACTCTTCGTCAAATTTGAGTTTGACAGTCTGACAAATGAAAAAAAATCCCATTCTGGCAAAGTTCTGAAGAAAATAACTATCATACAGACCATGCAGTATGAGACCTTTTAAAAATAATATTTATGCCCCTGCAATCTGTGTGATTACCTGCTTATGTTTAATATTACTTTGGCCATAAAGTAGTTCAATCTTAAACTGCAGCGGTGGCACTGCATCAAGTGCTGCAAGAGGAACGTCCCATTGTCTAAAGATATTAAAATTCCTAACATTAGGCCCACACGCATTGAAATTGTCAAGTGTTTTTCAAATGTCACATTTTAAACAGCCAATTATAGTTAATGTGTCACCAATATAACAGAAAGCTTGACACAACTTGTTCTTTTTTCATTGAATTATTAATAAACACTTTGCCTTTTAGAGTTATCAAGAAAAAGATCAGATGAATTTGAACCATCTGGAACCGAATGGTGCAAATTATAATTTTCAGCGCTAGAATTTTAATTTTTGACTCAAAGCTCGACTTGTAGGCCTTAAACTATATTATTTTATTCCTTAATTTGCACTTTCGCACGACCGTAAAAAAATCCACACACAAATACACACCCCATTGGAAATTCCAAGTGGTGGAGAAACGGTCTCAAACCCGTCTTTTTCTTAAAGGATCATTCATTAACAAGAGGTTGACAGGAAAAAGTGTTGAAAGAATTAAATGCAGGAGAGCCTTGAACAAAACACTGCTATAAGGAGGAGAGCTCGCAAAACTACATGTATATTGCTGGATAGGAAAGAGAGGGGATCTTCAAATAAAAATTGATTTTAACATAATCATCTCTCATGCAAACATTATACTTAATACTAATTATTACAAATTATTATTAACACATATAATGCTCTTTGGAAACTCTTAACATCTTAAAGCCACCATAATCTTGTTTTGCAGCTGTAGATTAAGTTTTCACTTAAACATTAACTTGTCGAGTACCTATAATTAATTCATGCAAGCTTGTAGAACAAAACTTGATGCAAACGCACTCCCAGGGTCGATTTCCACCGCTCCCTCTACATTCCTCCTCGAGAAGAACGCCTGGACGCGTTTGCTGTAAAGCATGTCTTTGTTACGAAAAATTGTTTGCTTGACTTGGAAGGTTCGTGTGTGTGCTAAATTAGTCTAGAATCTTCTTGCACATTTAATTACTTTTGCATGACAGTGACTAAGCAATTTTTCGAGGCGCTTACGTATGATACTGTAAATAGTTTTACGTTGTAATGCTACTTTAATTAGTTGAGCCAGAAAGCTCTAGAGTTTTATGCTCATAAGTATATAAGCGAATAAGAAAGTACGTGTTTACTGAAATGTAACAGAGGTCGCCTGAATATTTAGCAGAGGCCGTGTTTAAGCAAGTGTGACGGAGGTCGAACTGTAATTTACAAGCCTAACGTGTGCTTGTTGTAAAGTTTTGTGTGGAACTTACTACGTTCGTTTGGAACAAATAACCTTGTTGGTATTCCGACAACCCTGCGTTCTGTTAGCCTGCGAACTATCCACGACTCACTCAAGGAACTCGCAATATTAGAAGGCCTGTCCGGGAGAGTGGAGTTCAAGTATCATTTGTTGTCTACCGATTACCAGGAAGGATCGCAGCTTGGAAGGAAGTACCTGTGCTGTGCAAGTGAGTCGAAGCAAGTGAAAGAGTCTTGGAATCTTAACGCTGTGAAATGGAGAAATTTATTCAACTGGGTAAAGAGTTTGGACTGGAAGGAGAAACGCTAGTTGAATTTGTGTGTGAACAACAAGAAAAAGGAGAGGAAAAAGAGAAAGAAGCGTAGACGACTCAAAAAAGAAAGAAAGCAGGAAGAAAAGAAAAGAAAGAGACAGAGGAGACGACGAAGAAAGAGAAACAAGGCGGCAAGAACGAGATATGAAGAAATTAGAAATGGAAGCGGACTTTGTGAGACAGAAGGAGGCTGCTGAGGCTGTTAAGAGAGCACGAACTAAAACTTGTGCGTTTAGTGACAAGGCAATCGTGATGAGCGTATGGGTATCAGAGAGGATCGAGCTAAGGCACCTAAATCCTCTTTTGCTCATGGTAAATATGTTTTAGACGCATACTTGCAAAGGCTTGAGAGATTTGTAGGCACAGCCAAGTGGCATAAAACTGGATGGGCATCAAAGCCCAGTGCTCTGTTGTCTGGACGAGTGCTCGAAGTGTACTCACGTCCATCTGAGGAAGCAGCTAAAGATTATGACAAAATAAAGATTGCGTTGATAAAGAGATTTGATTTTACCGAAGATGGCTATCGTCGTAAATTTAAGGCATCCAAACCGGAAGTGGATGAAAGTCCGGACCAGAGCTGAGAGAACCTTTTGATGGTCTCTTAAAGTGCCACTATGACGAAAATCGCATCTTATCTATCGAAGCCATTTTAAAGCATAAGCATGTAGCCCCCATGAGAAGAAAAATGCTGTTTCCTATTTTCAAATATCTCTTTTTTTTCGAGAAATATTCAAGTTTTTAAAATGTACAAATTAGCCAAGTGGTGACGTTATACTCTCAACCAAATTTTGATCAAATATGATGAAAAAGGATATCTCAGCCAACTTTTATCAGAAATGTTTGATTTTCTGCAGTAAGATTCTACTAAATCTGCTCCACAACTTGAGTGTAACAGTTTTATTGCCATGGCAACATACTGAGTTCCAGACCTCCCCAATATTAAGGCATTCCTGGCCACCTTTGGCGTCATATTTTCATATTTGCAAATGGTGCCTTATATACATGATCCAACAGGTGTATAAATATGTTAGCTTGAGTTTGCGGCCTTGTTAAGCGTTTTTCAGGCTGAAAATCACTTACACATTGAAAGCAAGTGGATGGGGACTGAAAAAAGTGAGTTGCCATGGGAACAAAATGTTTTATAGCCGTAGGTGTGTTTTCTGTAGACCTATTAGCCTACTAAGTTTCAATTGTCTGCGCTGCAAATTGGCCAAGATAGCTATATTTATATACATGATGTTATTTGTGGTTGAGTATATGACTTCATCAGTCATCTCATTTGCATATTTTACACATTTTTTAAACTTATCTATCTCCAGAACCAATGCAGGTATTTGCAAACGGTAAATGGTGTTTTCACTCTTTCGTATAATTCTTTGTGATCCACCTCAAAAATCAAAAGGGGAAAATTTGATCATAGTGGCACAATTTATTGACTCCTGCCGTAAATATTTGGCCATTCACCTGCGAGAAAGGACACCTGAAACTCTAGCAAAGATTACGAAGATCACTGACCAGTACTAGGAGGCTCATGGTAAACATTTGTTCAGCCCAGCGAGCAGAAAGCCAACAATGCAGCCAGAGGGAGGGACGAAGCCAAGAACAGGCAGTTTAGTTCATGCAACAGCTCTCCAGTGTTTAAAGTGTAACACTCGTGGTCATAAAGCTGCCAACTGCCCAACCATAACAAAAAAGGTATTTTCTGTGTGCCAAGCAGAGACACGAAGCTAGAAACTGTCGATCAGGTAGACGGAGATCAGGAGGACAAAGTAATGATGGTAACTCTGTGCAACGCGGTCACGTAAACGACAGTTGCCTAGTTCAGCCGCCTGAGAATAAACCCACAGTAGAAGAAGCTAAGTCCTGTATTAAAGATGACAGGCTACTGTTAGCCTGTGGTAGGAAGATTCCATTACTTAGTAGTGCCTGTGTTTAACTTTTGACTGCAGTAAGAAGTAAAATGCCTGTTGTGAAAGGTAGAGTTGGAGAGAAGTCTGTTGATGTCGTGAGACACTGGCTGTAGCGCAATAGTGGTAAAAAGGAACCTTTTGTCTGAGGATTAGCTCACTGGCGACTTTAATGTTGTGTTAGTAGTGTAGTAATTAGGCTTACAGCACATGGCCTAAATTGTTACTCCTTCCGTCCATTCGAGTCAACTTTTTGGTCACACCACAAAAATATTTTTTGCTTCAAGACAAAACCACTATATATAATTGTCCATGGGGATAATTAGAGAAAAAAATCGATGATGTTAAAGCCGACAAATATTTTTTTTAAAAAAATCAAAAAATAAATTTGAAAATGAAATAATTCATATGAGATATCTTAATCTCATTTCGGAAATAAAAAAAAAAAATAGCAGGATCTGTCAAGAATATAAGACAGTGAGAGCAAATATTGAGGAACAGATGTCTATATTTTCAGAATATGAAAAATTTAAGAAATATAATGAAAATTGAAGAAAGTGGATGAAGAGTCCGAAAAAAATAAAAATAATAAGTGGTTTTCAGTCAAATCGAATATTAAGTATATCCAACAATAAAATCTCATGCTTAATCACAAATAGGTCAAATTTCAGGCATTAAAAAACAATCTATTATAATGGGTGATAAATTCAAAGATGGCTGTTGGCATTTTAAGAATATGAGATCATGTGATTTCATTTATGAATGCCACAAAGGATTAATTCCAAAGAATAAAAAATCAATAAATATTAAAAGAGGAAAAATAGGTAACAGATTAACAAATCTTAAATTAGTTTAAGGACGTTCGCGCGAAAATTTTCCAGTCGATAGAATTTTTTAAAATTTTTACTGATGGCAGATGATGAGTTACTTGTGCCAGAAATGCAAAAAAATTGGGGGTCATCGTCTTCGTTTCAGAGATAAAGCGTGTGGTAAACTATACTGATTTCGAAAAATTGCCCCATATAATTGAGGACGGTCCACCGGGGTTTATAGTTAAAAATATCGAAGGTGATTCAACAGAGGCAAACAATCTTAGTCATATTTTGTAGAAGTGGGTCTGTTGCGTAAATAATTCGAAATTTTACTAACGTTTTCACAAAATTTAACCCTTCAAGAGTCATTTGAAACCGCCGCAAAGGTGCACGAAGAGCTAATAAGAACGGAATTCGATGGTGCATTTTGTCAAATATTCAAACTTCTAGTCGATAGATTTTTTTCATTTTTTCCCTAAACGTATAAAATCAGTAGAGAAAATGATCCATCGGAAAAAAAATTGGGGTCACCGTACGTCCAAGATCGTTAAATACAGGTAAAGCTCTAGCAATGGCCATCTGCCCTATCATTTGTTTATTTTATGACTTAGCGCGCGCGCTCATGCATGACGTGGCATGTGAATTTGCGTGCGCAGTAACGATGCGCAGAAACAATTGGCGGGAACGTCCTTAAGGCGCCAAAGGCTCATAGTACATCAGATTAAAAAAGAGTCGACTCGAATGGGATCAAGAACAATGGTTTGCAAACGACGATTTAACAAATTGAGAAGAAAAGTTAAATTTCCCGGATATAGATCCAACCTCTGGAATCGAAAATATGAAATCAAAAATCCGGAATCAAAAATTAACTGATAGTATGTCAGACCGAAAAAATGTTTATGCAAATTGGATCTAGAACAACGTTTTGCATACGACGATGAGATAAATTGAGAAGGAAAGTTGAATTTCCCGGTAAGAAAAATCAAAAATTTGGGATCAAAAATTGGTGATCAATAATTTGGAATCAAAATTTTGTACCAACTTAACGCCATTTCGACGTGTATCAATTATTGCCAGGGGTCATAATCAGTATCTCGGTGATGGTAAAGCCGACGGCACATCAGGTGTTAAGTTATGTAGAAATAATTACATGAGCGACGAAAAATTTGTCGAAGATTCAAGAAAAAAATATTGAATTAAATGATGATCAAATTTACGATATGATTAAAATATTAACATCAGATAAAATTACACCAGAGAGACTCGGTGTTGATGTTGTTCAATTCATGAAAGAATATGAAACACGAATCGAGGACAACAAGAAGCAGAAACTGCGCCACTGTATGAGTGTGAAACAGACGACGTCGAAAATCATCAAGAAAAAATGCGAAAGATCTGATGAGCTCGATGCAAAAATCAAGCGGGTCAATGAAGCTTACCAAAAATTGATGAAACCTGTGGGGGTAACAAAACTTGACAAAGCTTTCAAGGACGCTGCGCGATCCTTTGAAGTCAGCATTACAAATGGCCAAGATCCGTTAATGCAACTTCATGGTTCCAATATGTCAGTCGATAACGTTGTCAAACGATTATTGGTCGAGATGAATGGGTACAAAATGTACGCCACAATTAAGATTGCTCCCAAAAAGCAAAAGGATAATGAAATTGCACTCAAATCTGCTTATTTCAATGGCACACCGCAAATCATCACGGACAACACCAATATTTATAAAACATTGGGGATAATAGCTCAAGAGCTCCTAAATCTCATTGGCTAGTGGCTCTCAGAAGGCAGCGGATGGGTGATCCAATCAGTTGACAAGCACTACTTCAATATCCTCAACTATATCCCCATGAAAGGAACATCTTACATGAAACTCCTGCCAGAATTTCAAAATTCGTTGAAAGGATTGATCAATATTAAACATTCGGACGAGTGCTTCAGATGGTGTCACGTCCGTCTCATCAATCCTTCAACGAATGAAAGAGTCTGACAAAATAATAGCAAAACAATTGAACTATGACGGTATCAAGTTTCCGGTGACTGTCAGACAAATCAATAAATCGAAAAACAGAACAAGATCAGAGTTAATGTATTCGGTTACGAGAATAAGCAAAAGTTTCCAATACATATTCGCAAAGAAAAGTTTGAGAAAACGTTAAACCTCCTTTTGATAGAAGAAGAGTAAGGCGACAAAGAACATTACGTCCCCATTAAGGACTTTAATTAGTTCATGCGTAGTCAAACGAAATCATATCACACAGAACACTTCTCTGTGTACGTACTGCCTCCAGTGCTTCACATCAGATGCAGTACTCAACAGGCACAAAGAGACTTGCATCGTAATCAACGGTGCTCAGGCCATAAAAATGCGGAAAAGGGTGAATCAATTCAATTTCAAAATCATCACGAGAAACTACAAGTACCCTTTGAGTTTTACGCAGATTTTGAAGCGGTCACAGAGAAAGTATCAGGTTGTACACGAAGCGAATCAGAAGCACAAAGATTGTTCATACGCGTATAAAGTAGTCTGCCGTTATGACGATCAGTATACTAAACCAGTGCAATCATATCGGGGTGCAAATGCATACGGTCAGCAAATTCTTCCATAAGATGTTTGAGGAGGAAAAATACTGTCGAATCACAAATTTAATCAAGATCTCTTCATGACTCACGATGAAGAAGAGTCTTCTCAAAAATCAACAAGTTGTCACACTTACTTGTGGAAAGGAGTAATCGAAAGATGACAAGCGTGTGAGAGATCATTGCCGCGTGACAGGTAAATACCGTGGGTCTGGTAATTAAGCATGCAATTTCAATTTTAAGCTCGCTGATAAGATACCTGTTATCTTCCACAATTTGAATGGTTATGATTCTCATTTCATAAGGCAACAGATCGGCGATATCATCAAGAAGAAGTCGTACAAAAATAAAAACGGCGAGCTAAAACAAATGACACTAAATGCGATTCCAAATAATATGGAGAAGTATATGGCAATAATGTTGGGGCGTAATCTCGTATTCATCGGCAGCTTCCAATTTATATATGTCTCAGAGTCTCTAGAAATTAGTTAGCAATCTGCTAAAAGATAACTGAACTTGAGTCAGGATTTTTTTGAACGAGCGCCGTGGGATAGCCTCTGTTACAGAGTCTTTGTTCAATGTCTCGTTTGTGTTTAAAAAAATTCTCCTTGACTGAGTTGGTTCTTAAGAGACGTAACGCTTCTCCTTTGATAAAACCCACCTAAAGCTTGACAAACAGTTCTCTTTAGAACTATACCATGACGCAGTTAATGAAAAGTTCCTCATGAGACACTGGCATATTATTCAACAGCAACCTAGACTTGCACATGCCTTTAAGCAGCCACCGATGGTATCTTTGTACAGGAAGGAACAATCAAGCAAGGACTTTTTAGTTCGCGCATAACTTCCTTTTATCACGCCGCAATCATAAAAAAGTCGTAAACAAAGAAGCACTCTCAAAAGGTTTCTTCTCAAACCAGAAGGAAATTTACATATGATCTTATGCTAGCAACACGCTCAGCCTGCGTTCGTGCATCTCTTACCACAACTCAACTGAGCAACCAAAACTAGCCCCTGATCATTTACTAACCGCTCCTTTGTTTTCACTTCGAACCTTACAGTTGATCATTTATAGCGAACGTAGAAGCTGAGGATTCGTCGACTTTATTTAAATATTTTATTGCAATACTTGAAAGTCTGCTTGAATAGCCAGTACTTTTTGAGATAGTGCCGGTGCAATGCTTTCAACTCTGATACCTCGTAATCTGATAATTTTTTTATCAATATGATTGAATTTATAAATCAATTTCTTCATACTATTGTGTCACATAATTACGCTAATTTTTTTGTGACAAGGTTGCCAAAGCTTTTCTCATCAAATATAGCACTTTTTAAAGATAGTTTATTTTTCGTCTCATCTGTCAAAATTGTAATCAAATAAATGGTGATCTCAATAAATTGCGTTACATGAAGCCCGCCACCGATTTCGTCGTGGGTGATATTAACATTTCGAAGTTTTGTTTCATTTGAAGTACCATCACTAATATTTGTTCACGAAAATAAATTGTTCCCGCGCCGTAAGCCTTACAAGCGTCCACATAATGAATTTCATAAACTCCCGATTTTTTGACAACAAATTCGTTGTCTGCAATCGAGAAGTGTGATGTATCCGACATGATTGATGCTGCATGATGTCAAAGTAGAGACAATTTTCACTGTTCATGACAACTTCACGCCGCTTTAAGTGTGTACCCCAAATTCTGGGGTCATTGAGCATTCATACAGTAGCGGATCCAGACCTTGTCATTGAGCATTCATATAGTTCAAGATCAAATGCTCTGACTGCGAGGCTTCCTACATTGGCGAGACTGGCAGAAACCTTAAAACAAGACTGTCTGAACGCAAACGAGCCACGAGAAATGGTGATGCCAACAATCACATTGCTGTGCATCATCAACTGACAAACCACAACATTGACTGGGACTCTGCCCAATGCTTAACCTACAGTACTAACTATTTTCAACGACTGACTCTGGAAAGCTGGTACACTAACTTAGAACAAACGCGGGCGTGTTTAAAAGACGAAATGGCGAGATGACGAAATAGCGAAATGGTGAAATGGTGAAATGACGAAATGACGAAATGGAACTTAAGGCAAGAGCCAAAGTTATAAGGTATCACCGTTCCACTGAAATCTGTTGCCGAATTTATTTTGTGGATTATTCGACACAAATAAAAGAAACACCTTTCGGTAATTTCGATTCCAGTCTCCCTCTGTAAACAGGGCGCAGATTGACGCCTAGGATATTCCTCATCAAAATGGCGGTGTTATGGGAGGGAAACGATTTGTTTATCTCGTTTTTACTGTCGGGCAGCGGCTATGACGTTATGCTTTGAGCTCCAGCAATCACATGAAATGGATTATGAAAGCGAAACCCACTTCGCGATGAAGTTTACAAAAGATAAACGTACTTTGCACGGAAACGGAGTGACATGGGATGCTCATATCAAATAGATACAAGGTAAGCTTTGTAGTGCAGTGCAGATATACAAATAAACACGGGAAACATTGTAAAGAAATTAGTAAATTCAACAATTACAAGTACCAAGGTGAAAAACAATTTTTCCCCGGAAAAAAAGTGAACTCAAAAATTAAATGCTCCGTCCCAAAACAGAATTAATCGGGCAACAATTACAACCTTTATTGGAGCGGTAATATCTTATAACTTTGCCTCTTATTTTAAGTACCATTTCGTCATTTCGTCATTTCGTCATTTCGTCATTTCGCCATTTCGCCATTTCGCCATTTCGCTATTTCGTCATTTCGCCATTTCGCCATTTCGTCTTTTAAACACGCCCAACAAACGCCTCTTAACAGATGTCAACAACTACCCGCACCTTACAAACGACTTATCCGCGACGAAAACGAAGCCGACAAACGGACTTCTAACAGACTGACTTAATTTTGACTAACAATAGATTTAACTAACAAAAGACGGATCGAAACTGACCAATGACTGATGACAAACTTTACACGAGTCTTTCAGCCAATAACATCATGGCTTAACTGACCAATCTTTTTCAACTGACCAGACTTATAACAACATCGAATGACAAACACTATTCACTTGACTCTGAAGATGACTTCTGCTCAGGTTGTCGAAACGTCAGTCACCAACAACAGTTCATTTCAGAACTACACTCACCCGGACGATCACACAATACGAACTATTGTTCTTACTCATCACTTATTCATAACGATGTTCTGCCAACAACACGGCATGTTTCCGAAGAGCGCAAGCTCTTTGATGTTGGTGAGATATTATTCTTTTGTTAACAGACTGAGAAGAAATAAAACCCTAGGGACTACAGTAATGTCTGCTTGATTGATTTTAAATTCATAGAATGTGTTACCACAGCTGGTTTCACCATTCTTGTCAATTTCAAACTTGAACCATAGTTAATAGAGTCCCCTCTATTAACTATGCTTGAACCAGATAATTCAGATAATTACCACCGAACGACCAGACACATCGGTCAATATTTACGCTCTCAGCGAAATTTTGATTACAAGAATCGCGTTCGAGTGAACAATTTTTTGAAGGACGTAAAGAGTAAAGGTCGAAAATTCTACATAATCGCCTTTTTAACTTTTCTGAGTCAACATTTCGATCAAAAGAGGGTTTCTTTTTCCAAAACATGGAAGCGCACGCGAATTGAATTTATGACCGCGGAGTATTTTTACCTTGGTACAAAGCAGCAGTTCAAACTTGTTGCGTGTGGCAATGCGACTTTGGTGTTAAACATTTTTATTTGCCGATCTTTTCTTACCTTATTTCGTTTGTCGTCGCCTTTGCTTTAACATTCCCTGCGTAAAACCTTTTCGACTGAAGTGCACTCACTCGAATCGAAACAAAACAAATATATACACGCTAAAAAAAAGCCTCAATTGATTGTTTACCGTAAAATACAAACTTAACAAGTTACACGCCGCGATTGTTGAAATTTCCGCTTACGAGCGGGGTTAAACGTGGCTGCATGGAGTAAAATTATAACACTCGCTGAGTTTTTTGGTAAAAATATACAAAAATTCAAAAACTAATAACAAGTTACACGCCGCAATTGCCGGAATTTCCACTTACGCGCGGGGTTAACGTGGCTACATGAAGGAAAATGATAAAACTCGCTGAGTTTTTTATTAAAAAAATACAAATCAAGGATTTTTAATTGAACTTTCTTTATTGAGCAAAGAAATAAAAAGTCATCAAATACATATTCTGAGAGAAACAGATAACATGAAACATGACACTGCTGTGAATAAAACTTGTCGGCGGCTTTTAATCGAGCACTCAGTCGACTTCAAAACCAAAAGAATCCTCAATTAAATCTCTCCTTAGAGCTCCTCGAAAGCGTCTAATTAAAAAATTGTGGTCAAAGGAAAAGTTCAAATCTTTTAAGTGGTCTGGGCATTCACCACGCATTGGAACGTGTTCACGCATAAATTAACTATGGCCGCCGCTCTACGAAAAAAATCGAATTTTGGCGTTCCGTGACCAAAACAACTCCTCCAAGATCTCTTTTTAAAGCTCTCTGTATGATCTGCATTCAAAAATACACCAGCCTAAGCTTAAAAAAATTGAAAAAACGTTGCGAAGAAGCCAAATCTATAAAATGTTTGCGGTGATTACTTCGGATTACTTCATAATCATTCACACGTCGCGAACAAAAGCATACGTTCACAAGTCAGTTCGCCCATTGTCCTTAAAATTGTAGCATTGTTCCAGTCTTTTGAAGTCTCTTTGAGGTCTCCTTCCAAAATATCTCACCTTTTTCAAACCGAATAAAACCGAAAATATTCGAGACGCTTTCGGATGCTACCGAAAGCAATGCCCAGAGGAATAAACTGAGCCTTCAAGCTACAACATCCAGCGGTGTAAGTTATTTCAGAAAGACACATTTAAAGTGGCGTGAAGTTGTAATGCGATGAGTTATCGTGAATAACATCTTTGCAGAAGAAGTACAACGGTTCAAAATTCATTGCAGATACCGTAAAATTGATTTTGCCGTTATCTAAAATAAATAATGCGTCAAATACGTCCACATCGCTCTGTTTACCCTCAATTTTTTGTAACTTTTTTATTGAGTTACAAACACATAGACAAAATAGGAAACATGCATTGGACGAAGGGAAATAAAGAGATTAAAAAGAACATACATAAACATAAGGCACTACAGAAAAGGCTACTGAGAAACAAAATCGTAATACAAACTCGCCATAATACATGTATATAGAATTTCATATACTTCAGTTAGCCACAACACTGATTAGCGTCTTCTAATTCTTTAAATGAAAAGTCAATTTGTCTCTTTTCCTGGCAATATGGAGCTCAATAGAGTATGCTCGCTTCATTTTAGCGATGAACCCATTAAGAAAAGTTTTAGCATTCTGACATTTTTGAGAGTAAATATAGTATTTACCGAATAATAGAATGTGATTGATTATTGTTAAGTCATCCTGAATGTCAAACTTCCCAAAAATCAAATCAGCTACCCTTAATTCTCCAACGTTAATGCAAAATCGTAATACAAACTCGCCATAATACACGTATATAGAATTTCTTATACTTCAGTTAGCCACAACACTGATTAGCTTCTTCCATTTCTTTAAATGAAAAGTTAATTTGTCTCTTTCCCTGGCAATACGGAGCTCAATAGAGTATATTCGCTTCATTTTAGCAATGAAACCTTTAAGGGAAAGTTTAGCATTCTGGCATTTTCGAGAGTAAATATAGTATTTACAGGGTGATACTAAACTGCGGATTGCTGACAGCGGAACCTGCAGAACCTGCGGAACCTATATTTTTTTCAAGAAAAAAAGACCGAAGGTAAAGTGATTTTTTTTTTTAAAAAAATCTAACTATAAGGTAAAATGTGTAATACTAATTCAAACAATGGTTCTTAAAGTAACTCGTTGATGCGATCAACTGGGCCGAGTCTCATGCATGGTATCTCTTCATATTGTCACATAATGCTACAGGTACATTATGGCTATTAAAATGATGAAAAAATGATCTTCATGTTAATAAATAAATGTTGCGTTTATGATGCAAGCGTATTCAAGCGCAAGCCCAACGTGTGAGGAACGCCTTAAATTAACTGGCCACAACTGGCCATTAAGGGGGGAGAAACTTAACTACAAGTCCTACAAGTCTGTTGCTAAGGAAATCTCAAAACCTCTTTTTTTCTTTTGGCTCGTGAAGTCCAGTGGGCGTCAAAGCTTACCGGGTTTGTTCGATTCACGTTTCCTTTAAATGTTTCGTACCACGCCCATATTTGGTATGTTACGTGACCACGATAGAAAACGTCTAAAAACTCGGACTGGGTGGATCGTTTTCGAAATATAACAATACGTTTTGCCAAAACACGGCATTATCTACAACTTGTAGTATGCGTTTGAGGAAATGTACAATATTTCGCAAATTATAGATCTTTAAGAGGCTATAAAAGCACTTAAAGTTCTATAATTTTCGAAATATTGTACATTTCCTCAAACGCATACTACAGGTAGTAGATAATGCCGTGTTTTGGCAAAATGTATTGTTATATTTCGAAAACGATCCACTCAGTTCGAGTTTTTAGACGTTTTCTATCGTGGTCACGTGACATACCAAATATGGGCGTGATTCGAAACATTTAAAGGAAACGTGAATCGAGCAAACACGGGAAACTTTGATGCCCACTGGACTTCAGGAGCCAAAAAAGGAGGTTTTGAGATTTCCTTAGCAACAGACTTGTAGTTAAGTTTCTCCCCCCTTAACTGGCCACAAAAATATGCTCATGTAAAAGCATAGGGGAGGGGCCGAGGGGGCCGCGGTCCCCCTTTTTCTCTTGTATTTTCAAAACGTTTTTGTACGACCCCAACACTTGTCACCGTTTTTCGAGGGTTGTTATAATTATACAATCAGGTTGAAGTAAAGATTTCATTCGAGGGGGAGAGTGGGGACTCGGCCCCTTCTTTCTGAATTTTCCGCCCCTGAAAAGGGTGATCGTACTAGAGGGTTTCACACTGGAAACTGAAGGGCATATAGTTCATGAAGAATATTTCACGGATTTCTTGTCAAAAGTCAAAAGATAAAGGTTTACAACTGTTGCTTCAGTTCCTCTTTAGTCGATATAATAGGGAGTTTTAGCAAACCACGACGGCGACGGCGACGACAGTGTCACCAAACAAAAGGTTTAATGAGCAGAACAATAGCTGTGCACGTGCGTTTTGAATCTTGATACATTTCTTCGCCGTCCTCTACAAAACAACAACGTGAAATGATTAACTTCCACGTATTTTGAACAGCGCGAACGGCAATGGCTAATTTTTTGTATCTTCTTTTCGAATTGAACGCTGTCGGTGCATGTTTAGCCTGAGTAAGGTTTTAGACCGATAGGCGTACTGAAGAGATTTACAAAGCTGCGACATTCGGAGGTAAAATATAAAAACATTTTTTATAAGGCTTCGTCCCCGCCGTAGCCGTCGTTATTGCTAAAACTCCCTATTAAAAGAGAATACACTGATATCAGAACTCGGACGGAACAAACAAATAACGAAACCAAAGGTACAAGGCATTATAAGATTATTATGACTCATCTGTTTTAATACGTTGATCCGGCAACAGTATAAGGGCGAATACAAACAAACATAACGACTCACAGACTCTCGAACTGAGCATGTTATAAACTAGTCTCTTACCTCGTGTACTCTGTTTTCCATTCCGCCATGTTGATCGAATGTCAGGGAATAGAATGGCACCGCACATATGTCGCCACGATTTTAAAATCTCAAGTACTTCTAGGTCCACGACGATAAGAACAAATTCCTTTTTCAATGTAATGTTCTTTAAGCCCGTAAACGAAATTTTGAACAGTATTATATTTGCTTTAGGGGGTTTAATTTATTTTTAATTTTATTATTATTATTATTATTATTATTATTATTATTATTATTATTATTATTATTATTATTATTATTTTATTTTTTTGTTTGCATCTACGAGATCGATACTTTCTATAAAGGAACGAAATTCCAGCTTCAACACGCAGACTGACTTCATTCGTGCGAAATTCGTACGAAATTCGTACGAAATTATCATGCACGATATAAATGTAATAACAAACCCGATCCAAAGATGATTAACTTAAATAAAATGGCTATACCCAAGTAGCTTATTTGTCTTTCTTTAGCAGGCATTATCACAAGATAATGAAACTAAAATGTGAAGCACGTCGATATTTATCATTGTTTTCTTGCAATTGTGTGAGTCATATGACCAATTATTAAAAACTGGATCATTGGATAATGCAATTCGAGAGTTTTCATTGGCGTAGCCATCATGCTATATGAGCCATTATACCATGATCAACAAAAATGGGGAGCGTATGCGTGATTTTTTGGGCCTTTTTGTTTTTATTATAGTCTAGTTTTCTATATTTTGGGGGACGTTTATAATAAAACAATTATTCCACTCGCGCTTGTTGGATATGAGATGATTATAGCCAACTCGGCGCTACGCGCCTCGTTGGCTATCTATCATCTCATATCCAACGCGCTCATGAAATAATTGTTAATTATGTGAATTTCAAGCTAAGTAAAGATGTTGAGAAGAATCCAGGACCTACTCAATACAACACTGATCATCATCAAGTAATAATTAGACCTTTTATGCAAAGTCACAGCTCAACAATGCAGTTGTCCTCTCTTATTTCCTCTGAGAATTTGATGCAGTCAATATTAGGTGAACTTAGTTTACAATCAATAGATGCTGGCGGTGTAGGTGATTGTTTCTTTAGATCTGTATCACATCAATTATATGACAATAGCAACCATCATATGCGTATACGTACTGCTGGGGTTCAATTTATGAGAGAAAACTCAGAGAGAGTTATTGAGAGCAATACTGAAAATTCATGGCTAAGATACCTGAATAATATGTATATTCAAGGCACATGGGCTGATGCATGCACTTATCATTCAAGCAGTTGCGGATGCATTAAAAGTTACTATACAAATAGTAGAATCTAACCAAGGCTTTGCACCACTTACCACTGTTTACCCAGTTCAGGAAAGAAATACTTCTTCTACAATTACTATAGGCCATATTGATGAATGCCACTATGTATCAAACACTGCCTTACAGACAAATGCCTCCATTTCAATGTTTAATGAATTAATAAATGATACTCAGTCATCAAGAAATAAGCATTTCATTATGTCCATATATGCAGTTTGTGTATCTGTCATCAAATCATGCACTTGCTGGGATTCTTCAACACTACAGGCTCTCTATGAACATGCATGTTTGTTCTATGAGAAGTGTAATGTAGACCGTGTAGACAAAATGCCTGGTAATATAACAGTCTATGACGCAGAAATCAAAATAAAATACTCACACTTGAATCAGGGCTCTTTAACACAGTGTTATCTTGTTAATAAGGACTCTCTAGTCGAAAGTATTTTAAAAGAAAATATTAGAAATTGTGTTATACCCACGGGATACTTATTTTGTTGTAATGATGTTCTTATAAGCTTTATAGTTCAACGTAATACTCAGCAGGTGTTCCAACTGTCTCTGATTGAATAGTAAGTCAATATTAGTCTCCACAGAAGAGGGAGGAAGGAGTGCAAAGATTAACTATGGAATCCGGTGTCCCACTGGGCCCCGGTAAGTTCCACGTAGTGGTTCTAGTTAAATGTTTCAAAAAATCACTTCTTCTTTGTTTTTTTTGAAAAAAATATAGGTTCCGCAGGTTCCGCGGGTTCCACAGGTTTCGCAGCTTCCGGTGGTTCCACAAGTTCCGCGGTCTGCAATCCGCAGTTTAGTAACACCCGTATTTACCTACTGATTATTGTAAAGTCATCCTAAATGTCAAACTTCCCAAAAATCAAATCAGCTTCCCTCAATTATCCAACATTAATGCCATTGTTCGTACCCAGGACAATCCATGTTTCCAGAATTCACAAGATTCCTTACAGGAAAAGAGTAGATGCTCGATGGATTCGTGCTCTTTTTGGCAGAAAGTACATAGTGGTGATTTCGTAATACCAAATCGAAAGAGTTTTTCATTTGTAAAAAACAATACAATATAAAATTTTGTACTGGAATTCTCTTAGTTTTGATTCCATAGACGATCTGAAGGACCAAATAAACAACGCAGGCACCATAAGAACTTTATAGATGTGAGGCATGGCCAACTTACTTGGTTATATTTATTTGAGCGAAAGCGGGAGCAAGAAAGTTATCAAAATCAAATACCGGCACGTATACCACTATTTATATTCCTCATTCTTTAAAGCACATCGTAAACGGTCGATGCCATTTTTAACGGTCGATGCCATTTTCGTAAACGGTCGATGCCATTTTTAAACGGTCGATGCCATCATTGGTAACCAAGCCTTTCAGAATGAACGATGCCATATCTTTTTTAGTTTAGGCCTGGACAAGGTAAAAACTGGTATAATAAATGCACTCATCAAATGCTTAATTGTTCTTATAACATAGCCTTAGCAAAGCGCGCGTTCTGATTGGCTAATAAGCTCGATCTATTTGCCCGTGGGTTGCACGCTCACGTCAGTTAGTTTATTTGTAATTTCTCTCGGCAATCGATGTTGACACTCTTTTAGAAATAATTCCTGTTTTTCTTCTCCTAAAAGATGGAAAATTTAATGATTCTTCCGGAGATGAAGATTATTCCTTTGAGCTACGAAATTTTGAGCTCAAGTTTTTTGCCTGGCCTCCACCTAAGGAGTTTTGCTTATTTAAGGGAGGAGTTGAATCTGCTGGTTGGACAAAGGCACTCGGCACTCGGAGACGGCCGACCAAAACAACAACAAACTGGTCTGCATCAACCTTTCGAGATTAGTAATGCATAGCAGGAATTTTAGAGAGCATTTTTTCAGCGACTTGGCGATAATAAAATTCAGCACAAGCTTTCATTGTAATTTTTTTCTCTGGCGTCGAAAGCCATTTAAATGCTATCGGCAAGCAAAATTTGTACATGAATGAGAGTTCTGTTTTAAGTCTTGCAGACGAAATCCTTTTGTTCCAAAAATTTTTAAGATAATCGAGTTTTTCTGAGCTTTAATAATAGAATTTTTATCAAATATTGGTAGCCTCTGATGAATTATTTAACTTAAGTCCCCGAGTTTCAGTTGTGCCTCACTCGATCGTGAATCGAACTCTTGAAATTGGAGAAATAGTCGCTTGAAGGAATGACTGCATCGTACACTAATATGGCTTTCATTTGTGGCATTTTCCTCAGCCCTCTGTTCATTTAAGCTTATTTTCTGAAATAACGAAAGAGTCAGATCATTTTTAAAAGCCCGGCATTCATGTGTTCAAGTTCAGCCTTGTAGACGCGCAACTCATCAAACGTGGAAAGGAAAACGAAACCAACAAACCTGCTATTGAATAAGAGCATCTCAAACAGCTCAAAGCCAGGGGTGTTTGTGCGCTTTCTTCTCCACTCCTACTTTTATGAAATGTCTGGTGCCATATCGTTCTTTTCTTTTGCCGAAGACGCCCTGAAGGACAGAGATTTCAGCCACCAAAAGCTTCAACCATTTGCGGTTTGTTTTCGATTCTTCGGAAAACTGATCCAATGCAAGCTCAACCAACTTTCCAGAAACGCTTTTGCCGACTGCAAGTTTCGTTTGCTGTCAGCTTGATATTTAGGTGAACCGACAGTTTGAAGTTGTTTGTTTTCCCGAGATCGAGAAAATGTTAACTAGAAACTCGCCGCGATCCAAGAAGAATTTTGATGTGTCGCTTTGTCAGATTTTTGAATGAACATTTTTGCGCGGTTTATGGCGCTTTTGACTTCATGTAAGCCGGACAAGATTCAATATATTCTATCTCAAAAGTCTCAATGTTATAAAAGAAATGGTGAGAGTGCAGCCGTGCAATTATCGAGTTATATATGCACTTGGGAGGTTTGCTAAGCATTCAAGAAGCTAGAGTCGCACTCGGCTGTCGCCTCGTGCGACTCTTACGCTTCTTTCGTCCTTAGCAACCTCCTGCGTGCATATATAACTCGATAACTGCACGCTGCACGCTGCACGCTCACCATTTCTTAAATATTCACACTGGTTTGCTTGCGGTTAGCTCTTAATTGATATTTGTTTGAGAATATCACGTTTTATAAGTAAATTTTGGGGAGATTTGGCGGATCAACCTGGTAGTGTAGTGGTATCAGAGGGATGTTAGGAGACAGAGGTTCCGGGTCGATACATGGTGGTTACTTGCAAATATTCCTTTTTCTTTCATTTAGTAGAGAAAAATTCGTTTACAGTTAGAAAAGATTTTCAAGTGTCGCGAAAATCGCATCAGCCGTTTACGAAAGGGAAATGCGCCACACCGACACATGTAAAAAAGTGGCCGGGTATTCTGAAGTTGCTCTTTTAATCGTAACCGCAGACGCTTTCTACACATTTTTCTTAAAACGAAATCAATGAAGTATTGTGTAACTAACCGCTGTAAACAGTTGTTCCTGAGGACGCGCTCAGTCTAGCAGTTCAATTTCTCAGAAACTCTTGTTCATCACTGTGCTCTAAATCCACGATACTCCATAAGCTGACGGTTTCTTTTCGGAGTCGTTATCCAGAACGCAATTAGATCTGGTGCATGGAACACTTAATCTTTAACCGCTAAAAATGTTTACCTTAATGAACGTGGTTTTCTCACGGAGTCGTAGTTACGGGGATCGATGTATCGCAATATCATTGGTCCCTGGCCGGAAAAGATCAATACCCTTTGTTTTGTTTTTTGTTTTTGCTACTGCTGTGATTGGTTTATTTTATAGTAAAAAAAAAAAAAAAAAAAAAAAAAAAACGCATCCTTTTAAGAATTCCAGGGCGGCCGTTTGCCGACACCCGGTTCCGAAGTTATTACTGAAGTCGCCTCATCCCAGAGTGTATTTTTTAATATGGATCTCCGAAAACATTAAGGCGGGGGTAAACCCGAATTTAAGTGAAATTTTGGTAAGTTTAAAGAGAGGTTGAAAGGGAAAAAAAAGAACACCACCAGACAGTTCCCGACCGCACAATGGCACCCCAGGTTGTTGTGCAACTGTTTGGAGTGTATCTACCTATTTTTAACTTCAAACTCTAATTTTAAAACAACACCAAATCTTCCAAATTTCCTATTTCCATAAATTTTACTAATCCTTTGAGAAAAACTATTTATCTCCAAATATACCTAAAAATCACCAAAAAATTTACAAAAAGACCCAAAACATAGATATGTGAAATGAGCATAGAGATTCTTGATTGCTTGAAACGTAAACGAGATATTTGCATTAAAAACATAAAACCCAGCCAAAATACGGCTTTCGGGTGTACCCCCGCCTTAAGTAGAGGAAGACATGGTAGGGGTATACAAGGTGACTCTCCCCTAACGAGGAGCGACAGACCATACATTTTCCATAGTTACCAACGTGATCTGCAAGAAGCATTTAAAATTAATCAAGGTAAGATTTCCTTTCACGTACACTCTCTGTAAGGAGTCAATTTTCTTATACGCATTCTTACGGCATCAATACCAATTTACTCGCTTTGCTCTCTTGGATTAATTTTGCACGATTATTTTTTCCCTTTTGGAGAAATCATCACGCTTCCGTGAAAATTTTTGGTGAGTTTTGGTTCGCTCTTTTGAATCAGAACGGCGCAGCGATCTTGGTATTTCCGTTGCGCCCTGAGTTTGACATCTTTTCCATCAGTTAAAATCTATGTTAAAAAAAATTCAATGTTATAAAACAATGATTTTTAAAGTAAAGTTTTTAGGCAAACCGTTAAAAAAGTACTCTATCCGGGTGTGACCTTTGGATATAAGTTTTTCACATCGACTTCTGTCAAGCGGGTTCTGTAGTTTATGGAACAAGCGGATTAGCGAGGCTGAGAGCGAAACGTGATAGACGAGGTCACGCTTCCCGCTCGTGTTTCTCGTTTCGCTCCTTAATTTCGCTTTACTGCCCAGCTAATCCGCCTGTTCTGCAGGCTACCGGTTCTGTTGACAACGTCACGGCGATAATTTCAACCTTTTAACCGCTTACACGCTATCTCTTAAACAAAAGCACATATGTTACCCAGGTTACCTTATTCAATCATTTGCAGAAATTAATTTGGGAGAGACTCAGCGCCTGTAGTGGCCAGCCGTATTATCGGGCTAGGGTCTAATTTCATCGCTAATTTTCTCTCTTACAGGAAATGCATTTCGAGAATCCTCAAATTGTAACGAAAACTGCGTTTTATCTTGTAAAAAAAATGAACTTTTCGACGGAATTTCGCATTTTGGAAAAACCCATTTTAGTTTGGAACGCGTCTCGTCTAAATCAATCAAAGTGGCTATGAGCCACTCAACTTGGAAAATGGATCGAATTTTCACCCAGAAATTTGAAGCGCCAAGCAGATTTTCACCCAGATATTTGAATCGCCCGGGTTCCAAATCGAACACAAGATAAACTGAAAAGTTGATGCTTCTTCTCGTGGCATTCAATCGAAGATCGATTTAAAATGCAAGTGCTAACCGCCAAATGATTTTCGAGAAATGCAGCTTTCGAAGCGACCAGCATCCGCGCCGAGATTTCGTGTGCCAAGGAGTCACGCTGTTTGCTCCACGTGCAAGCTCTTGGATTGGATGCATTCTTTAGCATTACCCAATCAGCGTGGAGTAACAGCGTGAAGGCGGATGAGCTTTCAGAATGTCACAAACTGTAGTCGTTCGAACGGTAAGGTAAAACGATTTTCAAGGAGCATTTTAAAAACTTCTAGCAAGCAGTTTCGTCAGTTTAACGGAGGAGCATTCCAGTGAACATCAATTGAAAACAGATACAAAATATCTTTTTGTCCAAAATTAATCATGCCTGATGCGGTCGTGGTCAACCGTGAATACTCGATGAAAGGTTTTCGCATGAGTGAACAGTTTATTGTGTCGACTTCAGTGCGTTTTTTTAGCCTTTGGCAAAATACTTTAATCTAGTGGCCCATGTTGACTATCCCTCTACAATACTTCCTAAATGACATAAAAGACATCTTCCACATAAACTTCACTTTCCCATGGAAACTACTAGTCGTATAAAGTCTGTAAATAAACAGCGGGCACATGGTTCGAATTCTCCTCAATCCTCTCGACTGTTGACCTTTAAAAACATTTAATCACGACTTGAATCATTCGAAAATTCATACAGCTCATCAATTTTGTGACTTTCATGATCAGTGTCTTCTTTTTCTTTTTCGGAAATCGAGTATGGTTAAACCTGTATGAGCGGGCACTTTCGGTAAATGAGCTATTTTCTTTAAAGAGACTTCTTTAATTACAGGTAGCTTCTGTTTATAAAAGCGTTCGTGCGAGAACAGATTTATTCAATGTAGAGCATTTCTGCGATAAGATTATGAGTACTTAGGTCAGAATTCAAAGAATAACTAACTTGACACAGTGCAAGCGACCATGAAACGGCCTTGAACGCTTGATGTTCAAAACCCGGGGTGGAAATCTTATATGCAAAGGTTGACAAATTTTCGTCGTCTCGGGTACAAATCAAGGATTCTGGTCTCACTTACGGTGTTGACGACGAAACATCGCCATTTTTAGCTGTCAAAGTATCGTTTAGGGTGCAGTAGAAGAAATAACAATTAAAAGAAATGTGTCCACGGGATCCGCTCTTGAGCAATAGCTAGTAATCGAACCTATTCCGTTTTAAGTGGTATCTTTTAGGGGTATAATGAAGCTCAGGCAACGTCCACATAGGTCTCCTGTAGGAGTTAAATTCAAATTTCCGAAGAGCGCTCCTTGCGGCTTCAGTTTCATATGGAAGCTCCCCACGGGTTTCCAAATGTCTAACGGGAAGTGATGGAGTGATGGAGTGAATCCGCGCTCCACACCTACAACTTAAAAAGGGCAGAACTCGCCAAGATAAGCTGCCCCTCTCTGTTATGGTCTTTCGTGACAAATGGATACAAGCAAGGTGACTTTCTACGAGTCAGTGCATTGAAGTAAGCTAAAGATACGCGGTTTTCCTCTTGAATCCCCATAAAGGTCTGAACACGTGGGGATAGGAAGCACGACATTTTGTTTTGAGATCGGTAGAAATCTGATTTCTCAGATTTGTTGCAAAATTTTATTGCAAGGCTAAAACTAACACTTCACAACCATCACGATAATTTCTTACCAAAAGTGCCCCTAACACTGATTAAATTACAAAATCGATACTAAACAAAAGCCACCAAAATTAGTTACAAATTTGCCTATTTCTGTTAGGTAGTCGTTTCAACTGGTAACAAAAAAAACGGAAATTGATTTTTTGATGTTAATTCTTGCCGCGCAAACTATTACAAGTTACTAAATATCTCACTTCGCTCATATATGGCATGGATATATTAATCCATGCAAACCTACAAAGCGAAACCATGTTACCTTTCAGCTTCCAGGTGCCAAATAGAGTTAATAAGCAAAATGGAAGCCAATTGAATGCATTGCTCAGAAATTGTCGATTTCAGTGTTCATTGCAGAAGCCTTTCACACATATTAAAAGCTGAATTTTACATGTTCAAAGTATTAGAACCTTAATGCATGCAAATTGGGAGTTACACTTATTTAAGACATGAAAGAGTTTTACCGATTCGAGCAAGTTTAACAAACCAACTAAACTTGCATAATACGTCGGCGCCGCCACATTTCCCTGCGATTTACCCAAGGCACAGTACCCGGGAACAAATAAGACTCCTCTTTAGCTACTTAGGCCGTTAATAATTTGTATTTGTGCGTGATTGTTTTTGTTTTAGAGTCTTCAGACTGTAGGTGAAATCTAACAACGTTAAAGCGTTTTGAATGTGAACTTGTGTGACAACTAATTTTGCATAATGAAGTGTGAGACTCGAACAAACGCTCAGAAAGTTCGAAGTCGCTGTGGGAAAGGAAGATAAAAAGGGCAAAGTATTTTTACATTTCTATGCTTCCTAAGCTTTGCTTAGCAGAATTCAGTTGGAGTTTTGAGCGACCGGATCTGGACTTGAGAAATAAACGCCAGCGAAGACAAGCTATTTTTGCAGGTTTTAAGAAAGTGATATAACGGGTGGTAAAAGTAAAACTTCAGGATCCCTCAAAACAAAATATATCAAAGTAATGAGCATTTCTTACCTTTGAAGGATCACTTGATGTAGAGATCATAACAATTTTTTGTTTCGTTTGTTGGTCTTTGAGTAGCAAGCTTCTCAAATTGGGCAATTTTCTATCTTTGCACCTCTCAAATTTATGCGTTTTCCGGCTAATTTGTTTTTAGCTCTAAAAAAATTATTTTGACGTATTGCAAAAACTTAAGTCTTTGGATTTACTTATGACCCAACATAGCTCACTGAGAAAAGGTTGAGGGAAACTTTTTTCCGACCCGAAATTCAGCGGACCGCTTTTAGAGAGACTACCACTTAATTTATGCATTAAACCTGGATTAAACACGTTTTTTCCATATCTCCCCTCCCCGACAAGTTTGTCTTATTGTTCAAAGTCACGCTATTGTCTTAGTGTACGTATTTTTGGGAGGGGGGGGGGGTGGGGGGGGGGAAGGGGGTACAAAAGCGAGAATATATCCAACTACCGCAGAATTCCGAAAATAACGGCCCCCCCGAAGTAACGACTACCCGAAAGTAACGTTAATTTTTTGCCCTCCTATTAAATCCCGAAAGTAACGGTCCCCCCGAAATTAACGGCATTTTAAAAAATTACCCCAAAACGGTAACAAAACACTGTTGTGACTGTTGTATTTAATGTTCATTTCAAGCATTACTTTCCGTCGGCTTACAAAGCGATCTTATATATCTTAAGGAAAACCGTCACCGTATTTAACGTAACATATTCAACTGGAACGAGAGAAATACAAATCAGTAATATCTCTTCTTTTAGAAGTAACTCAAACAAGAAAAACACCAAAGTTTGTCATGAAACCGTGATTATTTTTCAATGTATACAGATTAGAAAACTAGAACTTGTAAAAATTCTCAGATTATCTTGGAGCACATGCCTGTTGACTGAAGAACGTTTAAAGAATTGTTTGTGCATGATTTGATCTGTGAGTGAAACTTACGAACGCTGCAATACTTTATTGAAATTAATTTGTCAGTGAAGAGTCAAAATGTACTGTACAGTTTTAGTAATCGTGTATGTATAGCGTACCGCTTAAGGTAGTCTGTTTTGTTTACTGTTTGTTCATGCTGGTTACGAATTACATTGTAGGAATATGCCTAAATGGAATAGCTTTTAAATTTCATAATACGTGCCCTCTTTGTCTGAGACCATTTCGAGTTACAAACGTTTTTTACCTGTCCGAAAATAACGGCTACCCGAAAGTAACGGCTACCCGTAAGTAGCGGCCCCTTTTGCCGGCAAAATTCGAAAGTAACGGGGGCCGTTACTTTCGGAATTCTACGGTACTCGGACAGATTCAAAATGGCGTCCTTGAAGCGTGATGGTTGTTTGATCCCAAACCCGATCGTAACCTACCTTTGTAGAGCCAAAAGTGAGAAAAAATGCTACAGAATACTCGACTACAGAGAAGTGGGCGTTGAAGTCCTAGAAGTGACGATAACATGAACGATTCGTGCGTCAAGATCCGTCACATGGAACATCGCGCGAACATGAAATAAGCTTACTGCAAATTGGTCAGCGTTAAACTCTGTTTTCGAAACGTGCGGTGTTTTGAATGCAAATAACAGACTATGAGCTACAATGGGGCCTCTCGAGGCTTTTGGAAACACAGTTTTAGCTGGATGGAGGTTTAGGTTTCGGTAAAGAGCGCGGCTAAACGACGACGAATTGACCATTTTGAAATGAACACTTTATCACCTAGGACAAACGGTATGCCTTCCTCCTCCTATGTTATGGCATTTTGTTTAGAACATGCAACATATAATTAAGTATATATAAATTTAAATTTCGCTATTCGTTAGGAAAGTTTTCGGAAAATCTCACATGCACATACCTGCATATTACAGTAACACATAATGTTGACAAACATTGTATATAATTTCTTCAAGCGTTCCTGTCACCATACACGAAGCAGTTTTGAGTGCTACATCATGATAGTCACGCAATATTTCAGCAGATTGAATTATATATAAACCTTCCAATGAAAGCACTGTGAATCAGCAATATCATCTGGACTTTTCTGTTCGTTTTTTTTCTGTTCAGTGGGTGTCAACACCCTTACATGGTAACAGCCTGTGAAAACAATGTATTACAATATTTTAAATGCAAGTACTATACACATTTTTATTTTAAGAAAACCATTTCATAGATCTTTAGAGTTCCAACTTCAGTTTTAAGCAACCCATTACCTTTGCAATGCCCCCCCCGGGGGGGGGGGGGATGGGGGGTGTTAGTCCCAAAAAAATTTCGAAATCCGATTTATGACCTGATTCTTAAAGCAAAGCCCTGTTTCGGACCAGCTTTAAAATAAGTTCCGCATAAACATAATTTTTGTTTAAGGCTTTTGTTGATTTTCTTTTCGATAATGATGAAAAAGTGGCTTCTTCTTAAAAAACATACCCATATCAACACTAGAGTGCAAACACTCTACCCTATTTATGACCAAGATGGCCAAAATCAGCTAAAATTG
The DNA here is from genome assembly GCA_019787425.1 of Platygyra sinensis. Classification (NCBI taxonomy): domain Eukaryota; kingdom Metazoa; phylum Cnidaria; class Anthozoa; order Scleractinia; family Merulinidae; genus Platygyra; species Platygyra sinensis. Next base: position 76,518 of record JAHPZR010038297.1, on the reverse strand, counting down.
ATACCCTATTTATGGCCAAAACAGCTGAAAAATCATACCCTTTGGGACCGCACATACCTATATAGCCTATATAAGGGAGTACCCCCTCCCCCCCCCCCCCCCTTTAGGTGTCATACATTCTTATTTGAAGTAGCTAACTTCACTGTTCTGCTCTGTAATCCCTGATTGATTATCATAAATTGGTTAACAGCTTAACATACATTCTTTTCACTATAACAAGTTAGCTTGTGATTTTACCAAATCTTTGAATTGTATACTTCTCAGGAAGCTTAGTATGAGAATATAAGGCTTCAATATCCGTTGTTTGTATTTTGACTCGCCCTACGGGCTCGCCAAAATACGGCACAACTCGTAAAAATACTCAGCGATACTACACAACAAAACGTCTAATAAGATATATGTCCGATAACAACTCAGCAAGCGAATTAGTGGGAAATAGGACTTTTTTAAACCAATCACAATCGAGGAAATTGTAATTTTTATGATTAAGAACGGTATCCGAGCCTCCTTCACTGTTGTATTTTTTTTTTTACTTGTCGAATTTTAATGTATTTGAGAAGAATAGTTTAAAATCTAAAAATCATATTTAGCATTTTTCAATCCCTTTTCTCGCATTTTAGCAGTCGGTAATCCTTCTTTCGTCTCATTTTTAAACCTGTCTTTGTTCTTCTGTTTTTGTTGCCGTATCGTGCATTAACTTACTACTTAAAGAAATTAACTACAATGGTGTCGAGCGACCAACTGGCTGACCAAAGAACCAATGCCTGAATTCACGCATTTTTTTAGGAAGTATTCAAAGTGGTACTATGACAAAAAAAACCTCACTTCTCTTTTCCTTCCTAGTTTCAAAGCGTGTTTGCTTTACACCTCACTGGCAAAATCTTTAGCTTGAATTTTATTCCAAGGGCTGTTTTCTGTGAGTGCAAGTTTAGGATTTCAGGGTCCGCCATTGTTCACGTTTAAAACTGACCGATTGGACTTCAGAGGGTTGGATCGAGGATAAGATGACGTCAAAGACTCACTAGCTTAAAATTGCAGAGTGTAAACGCAGCTTATTTTACATGCAAAACATGAGTTTAAAAGTCTGAAAATTCAAAACTCCTGTGCTGCATATTAATTTAAGCGCGTGCACACGCATTACATTTTCAAAATAGTGATGTCATCTTATCCTCTATCCAGGTCTCTCAAGATTTTAAAGTTTGTAATGGCGGACCATAAAGTAGGAAAATTTCTGTCAAAATAAACAGGTGTCTTTTTGAAATGAAGGCTTGGAACTTCGGTCACTTAGTGGTTCTGTTTACCAGTTTTGAACTACAAAGAAAAACTAGAATTGATTTTTGGCAGCAGTTTAGCACTTTAATCCACAGCTAGATGAGATGAAAGTAATGAGCTTACCTCTAAATATTAAGTTGTTCTTCTTCCCTTTGCTTTATTTCAGTGCTTTGTCATTCTGTGCTTGACATTTGCCTGTAGAGAAATAAAAGAAGACAAGTTGGTCAGAAACGTGGTAATACGTGC
>JAHPZR010038297.1:57500-70000 GCA_019787425.1 Platygyra sinensis | reverse complement strand
TTCCGAGCTTCAAAACGTCTTCGTGCAAATCTATTCATCTGATGTGTTTCTCCTACAGGTTCCTGTTCGTTCAAATCAAACTCACCAAGACGATAAGACTAGTTTTCAAACAGGGGCACAATGTAATTGGGAAATGGCCAAGTGTAATTAATATTTCAGTAGTTCCGGCTTTTGATGCTCAGCTTCTGGCAGAACGCATGTAGTTCTGCCATTTTTAGTTTGTAAGGTGTTCATTCAGATTTCCTCTTTTTGGACAGCAGATGAACACTTTTTCCCCCAACACATTAGTCAGTCTGCTTCTGACAGAAAGCATGTAGTTCCTTCCATCTTTAGTTTTTGAGGTGTGTTCTTTATTCTCTTCTTTTGGATAACAGGTGTACACTCTTTTCCTAAAAACATTAGTTAGACTGCAAAACAGTCGTTTTCGAACGTTTTCGGAAGGCGCGAAGCGCCGTAAGCGTGATCCTCGAGTGTGAAGCGCGCGAGCCTCACACGCCCGCAGGGCGTGTGTGGCGTTCGCAAAAAAATACGACTGTTTTGCAGTCTAAACATTAGTCAGCCTGCCACACTTTTAAAATTCCGTTGTTTTGATTTTATGGGAAATGCATCAACGCGGAGGGAGAACAAATGATTTTACAGTTGTCAGCTCGCTGATCTGGCCTCTAAATGTCCTAAATGGCAAGCGAGGCTGTAAGTGAGCTTGTTTTGATACAGATCTCACTGATTTTTGCTGTGTAAGTCAAATTGTTCAAATGCTAACTAGCTGGCATTAAATGAGGAAGGCAGAGAGGTTTTTATCGAAGCAAGGTCACCTCCAGTCTCGCTTGCATTTATAGGCCAGCTGACTAACACACAAAGGTAAAATGAGCTATTCTACATCAGACCAGAAGCATATCACCTTGTCAAGGTGATATACTTCTGATCAGACAAAATAAGCTCAAACCAACGTTTCAGGGTCATCATTGCAATGTTCCGATATTTTAGCTAGTAGAGGTACTCTTGAATGCCTGCACTACACCTCTCTCTGAAGCCAATAACAATTACCAGTTGATCGAAGTTTTCCTGAGTATTTCTTTTTTCTTTTGGCACCGTGCACCCATGGGAACGACAATGAATCTGAAACGCAGCCGCCCCAAACTACTGTAGACAAAGTTTGCGTTTAGTTTAAGTTTTTATTCAAGCTGTTGTTTATATAGTGCTTCAAAAATCAAATTTTACTTTATGATAGTATACGTATGTGTACATCAAAACACCTCTTCAGATTCTAGTGCCCCTCGACTATTAGGCTATTTGGGGTAGCCAGCAAACCTCCCCCGCCCCCATCATGCTTGCTTTCAAATATCATGGGAAAATTCTTCTTTCATTTTAACTCAAGAGTGAATTAAATTTTTGTTGTTGTTGCTGTTGGTAAGTAAATCTCTCTCACGTGGTTAAGTTGTCATGTGTTCCATCAACAGGTGTTTTCCTTTTGCACCTTAAAATCTGTTACTAAAATAGCTGTGTTAACTTAAATAACACTCTAAAAAGAGGTTTTCCTCTGTTTAAGAAAAAGCAGTTAAAATAAATCATTATTTTAAATGCAGCAAAATGAGTAATAGGTCTTAATATCAGAAACAAAGCACTTAAATGTGCGACAAACGAGTAATAGCATACTCATAACATTAAGAACAAGATGATTAACAAGTCGGATATATACGGATAGTATCATTAAATAACAACGAGAAATTACTGGAAACTATACTAAATATTTTCCTAAGTAATCCTGAATTGTGTTGTTGTGAGAAATGCTATATCAACGAGGTGTTACTAAAACAGCAAGCTGCTTTATAAAAGTTCCACAAACTATTTATGAAATAGTTTCCGTGTTCTGACTTGAACAGTTAATGAAAATTTAACTTGTATTCACTAAAGCAAACTACATGCATTCAATATTACGCTTTATATATATCAACGACGTGTTACTAAAACAGTAAGTTGCTATATAAAAACTCTACAAATTCTATGTTCTGACTTGATCAGTATGAAACTTTAACCCGTATTAACTAAAGAAAACTGCATTCCTGAACACCAGTAAAGTAATTAATTAACTATATCGCAAACAAGCAGTCTGGTGCTATAACAAAAAAAAAAAAAAAAAAAAAAGATTGAAGAAGTCCAGGGATGATGGATAACACTGGTAAAATAGTACGAAAGGCAGTCTATTATTTAAACTAACTTGAAACCTTTATATGTTATAACATTTACACGTTTAACTTTACACGTACACAGTTAAATAGGTAAATGTTGTGAAGTTCCTTCCATGCATACATAGGTACAAGGTTAATTTTAAATTGTCAGCCGTTTAAAAACAATCTATCTCATATTAAGCTAAATTGATCAAATTAATGAACTGATTATTGAATCCATTAGATGGAAAAAGTTACTTTTGCGAATTTCGTTTGCAAAGGTAACATTATAAATAATAGAACCTGTTTACTTCCACAAATCCACAAAAGTTGTTTATGACTATTAGGTAGTTATTTCTGGTTTTGTCCATGTAACATTTAAAGGGAAAGTTGCATGCTTTCTCATATTATTCTGATTAACTAGAGCTGCTTCATTTCCAAACAAGCTTAAATCAACGCAAATTTCTGCTCATTTTAAGTGCAGACATTTGCACAACTCAATAACCACGAAAAAAGACGACAAAAAGATTTTTAACAATACGTAGCTCCAAAACAGAACAATAATCACAAGGTCTGCTTTAGAATTGTTTAACTACTATTCAGTACCATTTCTACCTAAGATGTTTGTTGCATAATAAATTAACCTTTCAAAAAAACCCTAAAAATTAAATAATTCCATCTTACTCGGTGACATCCTGAACAAAACACACACTAAGCTTTCTACTGTTTGGCATAAAAGTTGTGATAGCCACAAGCATGTCATAAATGTACTCTTATTTAACGAATACTTGACCATTTTCTCAATTTCTTTCCAGGAGTGGTCATCTTGACTTGACAGACTTACTCACTTGGTGGTTCATCTTGAGCTCCAAGATCCTCAACCATGGAGTATTTCACGCTGGCATATTTCCCCATATTAAGCAGTTCCGTGTATGTCTGACAGGAATAATAAGAAGAAGAAATTCGTGTTTCAATCGAGTTAGCTCTTTACAATTTACACAGAGTAATCTAGATGGGACAGTGATTGAAAATGTAGAAATGTTCTTTGGATAAAATGTTCCAATACATCTGTCTTCTGATTGCTTTTTTGCAATAGTTACCTTCGTCCCATTAAAGATGAGAGACAGAGTCGAAAGCTTGTCTGAATTTTTTTCCTAGCTTGAGGATATCTATACATTTTTAATCAGCAAGAACCGAGTCCATTAAATACTGTTAGCCTCAATTATTAACTGACTCATTGTTACAAACCTCCTCACGAAGGTATGTATCCATTCTTTTTCGCAGGTTTTCATATGGAGGACGGAAGTCAGGGTTTAAGTTCCAGCACTTTGTCATTACATCATACCTAAAAATAGACATGCTCAAATGAATGTATAAGCATTGCAAGTCTGAATTTAATTTAATAAATTGATTTCGGGAAGAATTAACTAAGTAGAAAGAAAATTAGCCTTTCGTGATTATTGCCACATAACAATATTGCTCTACAAAAACTTCTGTACATTTAGGATAGACGTTATTATCCGTATAATATAGTCAAGGGCGGTTCAACATGCTCTCAAAATTGAGAAAAACATTATTCAAATTGTATTTATTAATCAGACTATGAAAGAATAGCCAATTAAGTGCATGGCGCAGAAGAGTTGACGTGTGTTTATAGAAAAGAAGGGTTAGTACCAAAGCGGTACCAGAAGGAAAAGTGCATTTAAGATATTTTTAAGCCAAATAAAAAAGAAACCCTATCAAGGATAATGTGTGATCATGGTATATCGGCAATTATAACCCACCCATTAATTTTTGAGCGATTTTATTGGCTACTTTACGTCACGTAATATAAATCTCCGGACAGTTATCACGCAATAACCCCCGCCCGAGTCGATATTTGTCCTCCGATTGTTTCCGTCGAGGAGAAACATAGTCAGCACAAGAATTTCAACTTTTCTTTTCTCTTATTTAATATGGAAAGAAACCAAACTAGTGTTACTTAGTCTAGCGATGGTGACATTAAAAAGCTGATGGCAAGTGCTGTTCTGGAAAGTACAAAAAAGTCACCAAAATACGCTGTCAGTCTTTGAAGGTGGTGAAAGTCACGAAAAGACTTTGAATATTTAGTCCTACGCAAATTTAAACCGATTCATTTTACAAAATAAAGATTTAATACAATGTGATAACTAACTATAAAATAAACCAACCGTTCACGTCCGACTTTAGCGTGGGGAAAGGAAAGAAAAATTCCAGTCGCACTTGAAATCCACTGGAAAAGTTGAAAATTTACAGAGTATGTAAATAACATGTAATTAACATGTAAATCATCAAAAAGAGACTGTAAAGATTAATTTACATGATTTTTCCCCATTTACATGATTGTGGAGTTCCATGTAAAAAACATGTAAATATTTCCAGTGAAACATGTAAATAATGGAGGTAACACTGTAAATTTTTCTAAGGAAAGGGACAAGATCATGTAAATGACATGTAAATTGTTCCTGCCAATACTGTAAATAGCCTGTAAATTTCTTGTGATTTGACCATGAAACCCGCAAATAACATGTAAATTTCATACAGGGAGGATGTCAAATCACTGTAAATAACATGTAAATCGAAAAAGGGAGCCTGTAAATATAATGTAAATCGAAAAAGGGAGCCTGTAAATAACATGGAAATCACAATAGGGACCCTGTAAATAACATGGAAATCGAAAAGGGGAGCCTGTAAAATAACATGTAAATCAAAAAAGGGAGCCTGTAAATAACATGTAAATCCAAAAGGGAGCCTGTAAATAACATGTAAATCCAAAAAGGGAGCCTGTAAAATAACATGTAAATCAAATCAAAGGGCTCTTATGAGCCAACTCATTCATGCTCTTAGCCATGAAATGACTTAAGTGTTTCTTGTGTGTTATAGCGTTTAACAATGTTGGTGGTGCATCAATAAGCATCAAGCTTCTTCCTGACATGTATCTTAGCTATCAGCAGGCTTAAAATTGACTGATTGGGTAAATGAATCATTTGCTGTGCAATAGATTAGGACAATATAGCATCATTCTTTATGTTTCGTTGTCAAGCATTTGTGTTCATTGTTTAGTAAATGTTGTGTCATCTAAATGAAGTGAAAGCCTCATTCACTGTTTGCTTGTTACAGTTTATGTATGATATTTTATTCAAAAAATGTAAGTGATTAGTGCAACATTTATCAGTACACTTTGAGAAAGCTTGTGTAACTGTTTTAAACATGTACCGTATTACAAAAAATACAGGTGTAGATGAAATTAAAGGTGGTGAGCTACAAATTGTACATCAGTTATCTGCTGGCTAAATGAAGTTGAAAGTGTGTTAGCTTGGTTTTCGAAGGAAAGCGTTGAAGTCTGAAGGAGTCAGTTTGCCAAGACAATCCACCCTGAACTCAAAGTATTTATCATTTAAAGTTCTTGGGTTGTCATTGTCATTATTTATTTGACTGTATTATTGTTTATAATAATTACTTATTACTTTTTTTTATTAAATAATTATTATGGGTAGCCAGGAATAATCCAGTAGGTGTAACATTAACTGCTGCCCCTGAAATTAAATAGATAAAAAAGATGAAGATATAAATAAAAATAATTTGGAAGATACCAGAAATAGGACACATCCCTTTTAAGTACACCCGGGCCTAGCAGGACAAGAGTCTTGAGTGAAAGCAAACACACTGCAGATAACTCTGATCAACTCTGTTTTCAACAACCTGAGATATTGAATAGATTATTTACCCGCATTTCAATCCCATTTGGGTGACTACAATAGTCACCAAGTGCTACACAGCTTTTAAGATTGTCAGTTTTGGTATCATGGTTAGATTCATTAAACTTGATGTCTTGTTTTGCCTGATCGATCTGGGTCTACATGTGTAACACACGAGCGATTTACTATTTAATTGATTTTATATTTATATCACCTTTAAATTGTAAAGCGCCGCTGGATCTTTGAGAAGCGTTGCGCTATATAAGCGATGTATTATTATTATATAATCAGCAACGAAGTACAGATTCCATTCCACTTTATGCATTTCAGGATATCATCTGTTACTGATAATATTTATTCGACTTAGGGCCATTATTATAAAGCAATAGTATTCATCTGGCATTTCAGTGGAACTAGCAATTTCATAACGCTGTAAATAAGATTATTAGTGAATGGAGCTTTATAGCACTTGTCACGCAGCACTCGTAACCTTGGCGAATATTTCTGGACTCTGTCCGAAACAGACTTTAGTTTAGTTCTGGGTCATTTCCATTTGACGTGTGGGCTGTATGTTTTGCTTAAAGCAAATTTAAACAATTAAAGAAAGCAATATTTACTCACCAGAAATCACAAATGATTGAAGTCAAAATCCACAATGGCTGCTTTCAATGAGCTGAGAAGACTCACTGAGCCCGTAATGACCGTAATGGAGGCCGACGAATCCGACGAATATCTCAAACCAGTTTGGGCTCCACAAATTCTAACATTATTTTTTAACATTTTTAACCAAATTCACTCCATGTATCAACTAATACAGTATACACCCCATCTGGCATGGACAACATTCGTAAAATATGGCTGCCTTCTTGGGCACGTAACACGAGATGAAGGGAAGGGTAGGTACGCGGGCTCATTTTCGGAGAAAAACTAAATATTTAAATATATATGTACAGATATGTTTTGGTCTCATTTTATTCACTGAATGCCTACATTTATTACTCAAACTCTCGCGGTGTTCTGCAATCATCCAGAAAGTGCATTAATTAGGCTTGTCATGTTTGCTATTCGTGGCTTGTTGACTACTTGGTCAGCGGTTGCGCAAATCTAACCAATTTGTTACGTCACTTCCGCTAATTTTGCTAACGACGTCACATCCGTCTACGCAGATTTCTGCTAACGCCGTTTTCCCCTCTCTGCAAAAACGCATCCATTGCTTCGCAATGAATGAGTTAAAAAGGGAGCCTGTAAAAAAACATGTAAATCGAAAAAGGGAGCCTGTAAATAAGATGTAAATTGAAAAAGGGAGCCTGTAAATAACATGTAAATCGAAAAGGGGAGCTTGTAAATAAGATGTAAATCGAAGAAGGGAGCCTGTAAATAAGATGTAAATCCAAAAAGGGAGCCTGTAAATAACATGTAACTCCAAAAAGGGAGCCTGTAAATAACTTCTAAATTGAAAAAAGGGAGCCTGTAAATAGCATGTAAATCGAAAACGGGAGCCTGTAAACAACATGTAAATAGAGAAAGGGAGCCTGTAAATAACACATGCAAATCTGCTGAAATCAGTCACATGGGAATGATGCAAGTCTCATTCTACTTCCAATATGGCAAAAGTGATGATCATTTGATTGTTCAGCTTTTGAATGAGTTTACAAGATGGTAAAGCCTGCAGTAATTCAGCAAATAATTAATATATAGATCATCTAGTAGAACAACAGGATTTCATAACACTTCAAAAATACGGGCAAACCAAAACTGTGGATGAAACTGCATAATTTGACAACATTAGACACTTACGGCTTCTATGTACGTGACAGGTTTGGAATGTTGTTCAAGGAGCGAAGTATGAAACAATAGTGTCTTTAAAAGCAATTTATAAGGTGCTGGAAAACAATTTTGTATGAAAATGTGACACGCTACCTGACCAAAAAATGAATACATTTATTTAGAAGAAACCGGCTCAACAAATACTTCTGATCGTGGGAAACACTTATGGCCCAGCCATCAAATTTTAAGAGACAACTCATCACCCAAAGGGGAGAATGTCGCAAGTACGCGCTATGGCTCAAACACTGCCTAAGCTAATAAATTATTTTATTACATGGCTGTGTCTCACTAGGACTGGGAGCTACTGAATTCATGAATTTGATTGACTGAAATCAATATTGACATCCGTGAAGATTTTAGATCTAGCCTGATTACATTTTATGGTGAAAAAGTTTCAAACTAAAATACAAATATTGATTATTTTCGTCTCAAAATATTTGTGGAAGTGCCAAAAAAACCTGACAAAAATAAAAAAAACCTGAAGAGGACAAGCAAACTTTCACATTTTTAAGTTCAGCTCATCGCAGTTCACAAGAAATATGTCAGCTAGTAAAACCAGTTACATTAGTTCAATATCATTTTTCTTGTTTGCTTATAATTGACATCTTATTAACCGAGCTTATTCTGCATGAAAGAATCTTGACCTTAGTTGTGTGTAGAGACCTAACACAGCAACGTCGGTCAAGATTCTCCCATACATGTATGGATTAATCGCTGCTCGGTTATTAAGAACTAAGTTCTGGTACTACATTATTGTAAAGATAGCGTTTGCTTTCTATGATGAAAACTTATACTGAGAGCTGCTATACTGGACAATAATTATCAACGTAATTATCTAGTAAGATATTTAGTTTTAACGGTAATACACTAACACAGGTAGGTACTATTTCGAAACATTTAATAAAATAATGGCTGAAGTACTGCAGTTGAATTTATGCCATAAAGCTGCCAAAGCATATCAAAGTGTTAAAGGTCTCCATGTTAGAGTGTAATGCACCAGGCTCCTTATAGTCACAAGTACTGTAGACTTCTCAGTTGTTTCTTTATTCCTTCTAAAGTATCAAAACCAAGGATTATGCATGTCTTGACCACTCTCAATTTTACTTCATCCTACAAGCAAAATAAAACATTTTGTTAAATATGTAAGTTACATTTGTGTTAAACAGGCTTTTAGCTGGATGGGCAACCACATATCCTATGGACGGCCATTTTCTATAAAAAGGCATTTCATTTTTGATATGTTGCCTTATAAAGTGCTCATTTGAGCAGGCCCTATAGCACACTTTGAATGGCCACTATTCAAATTCTTGCTACATGTAAAAGCCTGTTTGTGTATGAATCAGGAGATTCTGCATGTATGATAACAATCACCAAATGTTACACTGGAGTTATTATTTTGTTTATTATCATTCCAATTTCTGTGACCTTTGAAATCAAACTGCTGACAGCAAGGTTACATTTGAAATAAGAATTCATCAATCAAACAGATCTTACAGTAGTTGTACATCTAGCCACTGTGTGACAAAAACAGTGTATCCCTAATTGGAAGGCACTGAATGCCCCAGGATGTAGAAAATCTGTGGCAGTAAACATTCAGTGTTCAATATCTTCTACACTGTAATATTCAAGTACAACAAATCACCATCCTATCAAACAATGTTAGATAATATGTCAAACTATTTGCAAGCACAATTCCATTGGTTCTTACAGGTACTTATGCTCTTGATAATGGAAAACAAAGGTACAGATGATGTCATTAACATTTGTTTTTGTTTCTTTGTTATGTAGGTTATGTATTATAAAGCAGATACTTGTAGATTACATGTTGCCGTGCATCTGTTCAGTAATATATCACAGATGATTTCAAAATGTAGTTAGTAAGAACATTAGTGGCACTCTGCTAATGGCTTGTGATTTTTTTACATTTTGATGTGATCAAGGATCTACTCAGGACAGAAAAAAACCAGGCTCAATTGCATGGGGCAAGTAAATTTTGCTAATGTTAAAATGGAAGTTCGGTGTCGGGGTGGGCAAGATAAATTAGCCTCAGTAGTCTTGTGAGTCTGAATGAAACTGTCACATTGAAAAATGATAATTTCCAGTCAGAGGACTACTAGATTAGTTACAGTCAAACTAAGTGAAGCGTACCTCTCAAGATTGCATTAATGAACTGATTATTTGAAACTCGAACCCGCTAGTTGTTTCAAGAATGCAATAATGAATTGATTATTCGAATATAGGCTCGATTACCAGCCGCTGTCCGGGAAAGGAGCCCGCGCTCCTCCCCCGAACTCACGGCTGGACTCATGGACCTTAGTATTGTTAATCTCGACCAATAAAAAATCTCCCTGCCTGAATCGAGCAGGCTGCATAAATTATCTTTCTCGCAGTAGCAAAGAAGTTCTGCGATACGAAAAGCGATCGCGATAGCGGGACATCTAACCAAATACCTTCAACTGATGAAATAATGCCTGATCTATTCCATAGCGGCATATACAACACACAAAATAGTCAACAGATTTTTTGCGTGAGAATCTATATTTCATTATTTGAATCATGTGGTGCCAGAATGTCAGATAACGAACAAAGTCAACAAAGAGAGGGATAAACGAAAACATCGATCTCAGGAAAAAACACTCAAGCAAATCGATGTGTACGGTATTCTTCTTGGAGGAAAGTGACACCAGCCTCTGGCGAAGCCAGACAAAATTAAATGTTTAAATGAAGCAAAGCAAACTGAACTAGCAAAACAAAACTATGGTGTCAACAAGATGCACGCAAACTTATGCGTGACCTTTGACATGCCACTTGCCACACCACAGTCAAACAGCTCTGCTCTACTTTCTTTTTACAAACTCTTCTGTAGAAAACGGCATGTAATGCCCTTCTGTAACAATAGTGTGAAACAAAATAGGTTGGAAGGCCAAAATTAAAAGAAGAGGTGGCGAAAACGGCACATCTACAAATGTTACGAGCCGTAGGCGTAATGTGGACTCGCCAATGATTGTCAGCAGATGACATTCCTGGTAACCAGAAGCGCCGCAAGAATTTTAATTATGAATTTATGTCACAGACATGGTTTGCAGCTCACGCGTCCAGCCGTCTCTTCTCAGGGAGGGTAGACCAGACACGAGAGAGCGGCGGAAATCGAGCCTAATTCGAGTATTGAACTCGCTCGTTCGATCAAAGAATACCGCTAACAGGTTCCGTTTTTGAAAAATCAATTCACTATTGCATTCTAGAAAAGACTAGTAGGTTTAAAACCTACTAGTCGCAACAGTGAATTGATTTTTCAAAAACGGAACCTGTTAGCCATATTCTTGGATCGAGCGAGCGAGTTCAATATTCGAATAATCAATTCATTATTGCATTCTTGAAACGACTAGTAAATAATCAGTTCATTAATGCAATCTTTAGGGGTACGCTTCACTTAGTTTGACTGTAACAATAATAAGGTTGGAATCATAGATTGGTTAGGAATCCAAGCATACTTTGTCTGCATTTGTCCTCTGATTTCCACACTGGCTGCTTTGGGGGGGACAAATGAAAACTGAAATTTACTGGTCCACTGAGCAAGTGAATTTCAACTTTTTTCCAGCCCTACTAATACTGAACAGATGCATGACAAATGAAATCTACATACATCAAACATTGTGTTAAGGGATGTAGTTTTTCACTTAATGTGAGATAACAGAGAAAGAGCAAATTTCAATTGATTCTCTAATGACTGCTAGATCTGATAAAATCAACTTGATAACTTGAAACTTCTAGAGCTAGCTTGAGAGTATAAATTTCTATTGTGACATTTTTATGTTGATTTCAAAGGCACTACCAAAGACCCCCAAAAGATAGTCCCCTATACATGCATGCTACCAAGATGCTCTGTTTTTTATGCAATTTTACTCATGACTTCATAGTTCTACTTATATCTTTTGCTCTTTCCTTTTTGATTAAATGTTGCTCAGAAGATAAGCTAGAATCAGCAAAATTGATGATACTAATTGAAAAATTGATCACAATTGATTACTTGTGATGAATCCTACACCTACATATTTCTGATAATTATCATTAAAGTGCACCTAACCCCAAAATACTTTTTTTGTGCTTACAGAAATCTTTACACCTGTTCAAAACACACTGCGCCTTTTAAAACTACATCTTGACTTTTTGTAGGCTGTAAAAGTTTCAAAAATCTAGCCATCATCTGTCCCACGACTGAGCTAGTAAGGGGCATGAGTCTCTTCCTGATTTGACGTCACAAACTTCTTTGCATGCATGTTTACAAAGACTTATGACAATACAAATAAGTCTGTGACGTCAAACCAGGAATAGACCCATGCCACTTACTAGCTTGATCATGGGACAGATGATGGCTAGATTTTGAAACTTTTACAGCCTACAAAAAGTCAAGATTTAGTTTTAAAAGGCGCAGTGCGTTTCGAACAGGCGCAGAGATTTTTTTAAGTGAAAAAAGTATTTTGGGGTTAGATGCACTTTAATAGCCCTTTTCACAGTCAACTTTGCTCATTTGCATTACAATAAAATCTAGCATGTATGCGAGGCAACTTCCAGCTATTTTGTACTTTTAGCCGGTAACAAAGTTTTTACTTACTTACTTAGCCCAAAATTGCCTTGCATCCACATTGGATTACATTGTATGTATGTATGTATGTAGGTAGGTAGGTAGGTAGGTAGGTAGGTAGGTAGGTAGGTAGGTAGGTAGGTAGGTATGTATGTATGTATGACCTTTATTTAAACACGATTAAAATTAAAGCTACAAGCTTGTGGGGTC
>JAHPZR010038297.1:42500-52500 GCA_019787425.1 Platygyra sinensis | reverse complement strand
GGTTTATTTGCATGGTTTTTATATGTTTCACACAGGCCCCTTTTTTCATTTACACGGTTTTTACTTGTTTCTCTCAGGCCCCTTTCATTCATTTACATGGTTCTTACAGGGTTACAAACAGTCCCCCCTTTTCATTTACATGGTTTTTACATGTTTCAAAACAGGCCTCCTTTTTTCATTTACATGGTTTTTACATGTTTCATACGGCCCCCTTTTTGCATTTCCATGGTATTTACAGGGTTACAAACATGACATTTCCAGAATTTTTATAGCATTCGGTTGAATTATTTACACATTTTTACACGGTTTAGTAGAGCAATTTACATGTTTTTTACAACAGAAGATACTGTAAAAGTGCTTCAAATATTTTACAGGTTTTTTACATGTTTTTCAAATAATCTTTGTCGAAACAGACAATGTAAATCGCCATTTACAGAACATTTACATGCTGTATTAAAAGCTGTAAATTTCCTGTAAATTTATTTTACAATACCCCAACATGTAAATTGAAATTTACAAACAATGTAAATCAAGATTTACATACCGTAAATAAAATTGACATGTCCATGGAAATTTTCAACTTTTCCAGTGAATGGAGCCAGCAGAATTGTCAACCATGCTGAAATCTTCTTTACGCAGAAGCCAGAAAAGTCAGTGGAAGGAAAACCATACAGTCGCAACACTGTGAAAGTCAATTCGTTCCGGGCTGGACAGATTTTTTTTTCTGGTTCTCTTCAAAGAAAGCTGTTTGCTATTATTCGGGATATAAAGTATTCAAGCCGGCAAACGATGCTCTAGATCCATCACTGAAAGATCTTGCGCGACAGAGATTGATTTCTTTTACAAAGCACAAGCGTCCAATTTCCAGCGAAGACCTTGACGTCCTTTATGCAGCTTGGTCTGAATGCTCCAGAACGCTTTGCAAACTCGGCATGGTTTACAGTAATACCATTCTCTACTTCGGAAAGAGAGGCCGTGAAAACACACTGTGAAAACCAACGCGAGATGAAACCCGGTGACCTTTAGCTCAAAACAACAACAAGCCAGCTGAAGTACTTCATCTCAAGAGATATAGCGAAGAAAAATCAATCCACCTTCAAGCACTACAGATTTTACACATTCTGTGTTTCACAGATATAAATTCTGAGACTGAAATACATTTCTTTCTAGTCAAGTTTTTGAACAGTACATCGGAATATATGAACCAAATGCGCCAAGTTTTCGAGTTTTTGAACCAAGGGGCGTTACAAGAATTAATTTCACATGACAGCCTGTCAAATTTGGTCCAATCACAGTGGCAATGGAGTTAGTTAAACCAATCGAATTTACTTTGTTCCCTCACGTCAATCACGCGCATTCGCAATCAGATCACCAATGGCTTTTTTACCAGTGTTCACGAGCGGTTTATTTGCGAAATGAAAATTAATGGGAGTGTTATAAAATAAATAAACCCCTTTCTGGCTTTCTGGTAAGGCGGCTGATAATGTCCTTGGCTGAGAGATTGTCCTCAAAATTTCACATTTGCCCTCGAAGCTTCGCTTCTCGGCCAAATGTTCATTTTTCGGACAATCTCTCAGCCGCGGACATTATCAGCCGACATACCAGCCGCCTGAAGGGGTTTATTTACTAAATAGTCAGAGAAATCAGAACCAATAAGATTTCCAGATATCACATTGATATTAGAAAAGTTAGTTCTGGTGCATTTAATATTCACAATGTGTCTACAGTTAAAATAACGACAAGGTGTATATGACAGAATTTTTTTTTATTTGCTTGATAAAATCTCCACAATGTACTGATAAGAATAGCAAAACAAATTCGATAGCGATTTTCCTTCCCGGTGTTTTTACGTACCAAAAACGTGAAATTTCACTTCAGGTGGGGTACAAAACCGCGAGAACAAAAACAGGAGACTGGGAACGATTGTGACGTCATTTCAGGACTTAAAGTTTCTGAAAAAACAGATTTCTCCGATATCTTCCTATTTTCTTATAGACAACGGACTTTTGTGCCATTTCGTGGCGAATTTATCAGCTCACAATAAGAAAATGACTGAGAAATATGTTTTCCGCGAAGCTCCAAGTCCTGAACTGACGTCACAATCATTCTTTAGCCTCCTTAGTCTCGCGGTTTTGTACCCCATCGGAAGTGAAATTTCCCGTTTCACTGGGCAGGAAAATCGCTATAGAATAATTTTTTGCTGTACTTGTCAGTACTTTGGGGGATTTTATCCAGCAAATTAGAAATCTGTCATATACACTTTAAGGTAAAAACGTACATAATGGTAAATAAACTTACAACTGGTCATCAATGTGGTCAGGCTTTGCCATTATGTTTCCATTTAGGACTGCTTGAACAACTCTGCCTTCTGACCATCCTGGATATGGAATTCCTCCTATCAGGGAATACAGGTGTGTTTTAGCTTAGTTATAAATTTTAAAGAAATACACTCTTTCGAATTAGATTAATCTATGCCTCAATGTAATTGTCCCGTCACCTGCTCGAGTTAGTTAGAGTTTCTGTTTTTGTTCTTATTTATTATGTCGCTACTTAACAAATATTTAAACTTACCGATGGTGAATATCTCATACAGGACAATTCCATATGACCACCTGTAGATTAGTAATGAAGATCAGAGCAGGGTAAACTAATGTACTATTTACCAGAAACAGAACGTATACAGTAAAATGATAATTACTGCTTTAAAAAGTCGGGAGAGTATCCTAAAATTCTACAAATCCAAGAACACAATGTTTCATTAGAGGAAATTTATGGGATTTTTTCTTAATGGTCTTTCCAAGTTTATTCAGTTCATAGAAAACCACATATTGAAATGCTTACTCATCCTAATTGAATAATAAGCTTTCATGCTCAAGTTATTTGACAAATTTGCAGCAGAGGCATTCCTGCAAGAGTATCATCAACGTATCTTGTGTGTACGTGAGGCATCAAAGCCATCGCGAGCAAGTTTTGTTTCGAGGCGGCACATGAAAACGCTCGGCAATAGGAGGCCAAGAGGCGAACCCATAGCCCCTCCATCTGTTTGCTCGTACAACTGATTGATTGGTTGCAAAACGATCAGCTAGTTATATAAGTTACTTGAAATTGCCCCAACCAATCAGCATCTTTTAACTTGTAATTATTTTCCTCACTTATT
This sequence comes from Platygyra sinensis, assembly GCA_019787425.1. Taxonomy (NCBI): domain Eukaryota; kingdom Metazoa; phylum Cnidaria; class Anthozoa; order Scleractinia; family Merulinidae; genus Platygyra; species Platygyra sinensis. The sequence goes on along the minus strand of JAHPZR010038297.1, from coordinate 49,343 downwards.
GGTCGTCTCAGTAGTTATGGAACCTAGTTTTTATACATTTTTGACTAGACGGTCGGCCAAATACTTGAAAATCTAGCCACAATGTGTCGTGAGCAAAGGAAAGCAGTACTTATTTCTGAAAGTCGCTAATTCTTTGATTCGTTTTGATGAAAAAATGGGATTACAGAGCACCATAACCACATGCATGCATAGAAATAGAAAACCATGCAACTCTTTCTTTCATGGTCAACATGGCTCGCAGCATCGATCGTGGGTATGTGCGCCCAACAACAAAAAACGTGTCACGCAACATTTGGTCCATACTCCAGCTTTTACCAGTGTACAACTCTGATATCGAACATCTATGTTATGGTCAATTGACAAGGTATCTGCTGACCAGTATCATATTATATTCTGGGCTCAGGTTTGGAGCTCATGTTTTTTTAAGTTGACCACTGACTAAGCACTGGGTTTTGATTGGATCACGGGCTCCATCGAAGTTAACTTGTTTTCACCAGGCCTGAGTTGTTCTCAAGCCAGTTAACGTTAACCCCGAGATCAATTAAAAGTTACATCATAAAAATTCTTGTTTTTCGACCTTCTCAATTTAAGGAGAAATAGAAAGAAACAGCAGTTTCAGACATAGCACACATACGTTCCGCATGGTATATTCAACTTAACGTTTCGTATGCTGACGGTTACAAAATATGACACGATTTGAAAAGACTAAAACTAAAACGAGGTATTGGTAACTAGCTAAACGACAATGAACAAAAGAAACTACATCCGGTGCGAATGAATAAAGAAAGAGTTTTTCAGTACGTCTTCATTTAGAACGGGTTTTAAGTCCCGTATTGACAGTGTTTGCTTAATTTTACTGTGTAAATCACATTGAACACTTGGTAGGATTTCAAAATCCATTTGATGTTGTGACCGGTAGAAGTGGAATGATCAGCAATAGCTTAGTGCTCCGTATTTTTGTCATGCAATCTTCTTTTGGTTTTACCTATGTAGAAAGCATCACAATCCCAGCAACTACCTTTGATTTCTGCGAGAAATTGAAACGATCTTGTCATATTTTGTAACCGTTACTTCTGAAGATGTATGCTGTTGCATAGGAAGCGTCAATAAGAATATACCATGCGAAACTTATTTGTTATGCTTGTAACCGATGTTTGTTTTCTCTTTCTCGATGGAAAGTTAGCCGTAGAATAATTTTTTTTCTGGTATAAACATGTTTTACTGCTTAAGTTTTGTGTAGTTTGAGGTTAATTGAACTCAAAAGAGAGGGGTGAACAGTATAAACAGAAAACTTCAACGCAAAGTAACAAAACTTAAATCAAACCTCTCACTTAGCCTGGGTTAGCTTAAGGTGGCTTACTACAGTTTTCATGGATTATAACAGCCCGACTTAACTTCTAACTCTTGACAAATATTACAATATGTTTTCTTTTCACCATTTATTATTTGCTTAAGTCTTTTACCATTCCATGTGAAGCCTGAACAATTTAAATGTCAACAAAAGGCTAAAATGAACGACTGAGTACCTAAGGAGAGACTGGGCACTAGTAGGCAAAATGACATTCTTTCTATAATCTACCCGTATGACTCTCAAGGATTAGAGGAGGTATGATGCCGGAATTGGAAATTGGTTCTTATTTAACTTTAATACAAAGTAAAATAAAAATATATATGATTTCTTGCAAACTACGAAAATCTGAAATGATAAATAATAGATATCGCTATTCTTAATTGGTCCTTGGCTTAAACACATTTTTGAACAGAAATTGAACTATCGCTGCGTATACCGAAGTGATTTAATGCCTTCCTAGTGCTGAAGTGGTGTTCATTTCTTCTTAGGGTTACTTGCATCATTTTTGCATGCGTGACTAATACTGATATTTGCGCACCACTGAGTCTCGTAAAAATTGGAGTAAGCAACCTTAAGCTGATTCCCTAGTAATAGAACCCGCCATAGATTTCCGATGAAACTTGGTATGTTGTTGTTACAAGACAAGGACATATTGACATATTGCGGGGGGAAACTAATGTAATTTCTTGTATTTCTAATTTTAATAAAATTTTGTTGTTGTTGTTGTTTTGTTGTTGTTGTTGTTGTTGTAATAAAAAAAGTGGGTCGCCATGCTTGTTTACACGCCACAATGCGGACAAATATGGTTTATTAAGGTGACTTTTGATGATCTCCGTGCGCAACAAATGAACGCCATTATTTTCCAATGCAGCGTGTTACATCACCCAGAGATCGACTTTCTTTGATTGTTTATTCGTCTACGTCCCAGAAAAAATGGCTTCAAATACCCTTCATTATTAATTAATATTTTTATCCTTTAAGGGAAACATAATTTGGACTTGCTCTGTTGGGCCCGTTACGTCTCTATCTGTAGCATTTATTTCATTTGCTAAAAAAGTAGCCATATATTTCTGCCAATATTTTTCTCAGTTATCGAGGATATTGTTCTCATTGAATTTATAAAATAAAAAGTGGGGGTCACCGTGCTCGTTTAAGAGAAAAGGAGCATTTATCTCCCTATCGAGCTTTGTTTGAGGGAAATATCTTATGTTTTGTACGCGCACGCACTCATGTCCTCGCGCTAATGACGCAAAAATCGTGCGCAGTAGGGATGCGCAACGCAAAACTCGGGAATCACCTTAAGGTGGCTCAATAGGGTTTTAAGAGCGCGCGCACCGATGATGCGAGCTTTAGTAATGTGCGCGCGCTAGCTGACGCAAGCTCATGCAAAGCAGCGAACAAGTCAACAATATAGCTCAAATCACAGCCCAGAAGTAGAAACAGAGAAACCATTTAAAAGAAAACGCAAAGAAAATGATTTGGACGGAAAGATCTTGTGTGTATTTTGATGAGACCGCCATTGTCGAGTCACTCATCGACAAATCCGCGTGGTTCGAAAATTCACGCATGCTCACATAGCGATCTTGGCGAGTTCCTATTCTGATGGCGTAACATTGAGGTGAAAAATAGAAAAATCCTTATCAGATTTCTCGAATTTCCTTCGGTGAAATTCCTTAAGATTTGGCAGAGAAGTTATTCCTTATTAGCTTTCCTTGCTTTCAATTTATCAGAAAAATTTGTAAGACAAGGTTTTCGCTCAGCCAAAAAACACAAAAATGCTAAAAACGAAAAAACTACCTTGACAACCCCTACTTTTTTCGATTTTAAAAGTTTCTTCTTGCCAGACTCTACCCGGTTTGAGCATATCAGAAAATTTTACCGAAGGAAACTGAAGAAAATTGAAATCAAAGCCGAAGAGACGTCAAAAAATGGCGATGTTTGAGTAGTTTTAATTTGAGACTAAAAGCCTTGATATCAGAGGTGACTGTTGAACAGCAAATTTTGGCCCTTGTTTGTTATGTTTCAGTAGCTTTGATAAGGAAAATAGCAAAAAGAACGAGACTATTAACTTTAGATTGAGGCCACTGGCGCGCGCTTGGTAATCTTGCATAACCCTATTGAGCCACCTTAATCGGGCTTGAACAACCCGGCCTAGGAGCCCCGCTCTTAGGCTTGGCTAAATCTATATATTATTGTACATACACGTCACTCTGGGGTGAGAGCTGGGCAAAATTTCCTGACAGAATCTCAGGTGCAGTCCATTTGATTGGCATACAGCCCTGTAAATACAAACAGTATAAAGCTTGTTGGTGGACACTCAGTATGCTTCATTGAAAACTTGCATTGGCTATATTTGACTCTGAAGCTCCTGCCACAGTTTTGGCAAAAAGATATGTTACCATGTTAATCACAATCAATAATAATAAATTGAAGAACCAAGGAAATGATTTTTGACTTGTAAACACTTGAAGCTTAAATTAAGCCCCCTTTAAACCGCTTATACTACTAACAGTATTGCTATGATAGCCTTTTACCTCAGTCAGGAAAAAGACTTGATTGAGACCATGATTGAGACTCTGGTCAATGTCACTATTACCACATCGACTAAAAAGAGTAGTTAAGTGTTGACTCAACAAAGTAATACAGAAAAATGCTGGAAAAAGTTGTGAGCCGACTTAACTGTTTCCCTTATGCGTTGATAATGATATGGTTTTGCAAAATTATATACTGAGATACCTTTTTAGCATTTCCTTGTCCATACTTAAAATCTTGGTAAGCCAGACCAAAGTCGGTAACTTTGCAAACATAGTTGTCATCAAGAAGAACATTACGAGCTGCCAGGCCACGATGGATTATCTAAAAGAAATGTTACTTTACAATTTGAAAATACCAATTGTTAAAAAGTGCAATTTAGTTATTGTGTTTCTGAAAAAAAATGTAAATTTTGTAAATTTTGGTCTATAAAATGGGTACCAGCAAATTTAATGCTGGGGGTAACCCTATGATGAACTAGTATCTTATACCCCTTGTCTAGAGTTCCATACACCTAGTCACTTCATGCTATGGAAACCGGAGATAAGCACTGGTCTGATGAGTCAATAGGCTTACACAGACTTAGCTAACAGCACGTATAAAACGACATCAATGAAAATAAGCCGAACGAATCACACACAAAAAACTTACTGTGCTGGCAGTTGCTAATTTAACATAAAATTCAGATTAAGTAGGACTTTTACCAGCGTTGGAGTCTTAGCTAATGCAATTTTGTTATGTGTAAGTTTTGTGAGATGGCTATACTTACACCATGGGATCCAAGATACACCATACCAGCAGCAATTTGTTTGGAAAACAACACTAAGTCGTATATTTCCAGCTTTGAAACACTTCCCTCTCCAAGATGATACTTATCATGGACTCCACGGCTTTTCCTCAGATAGCCCAGCAAGTCACCACACACCAAATACTCCATAACCATGATTGGATGAACTAACAGCAGAAAAAGAGCATGGTGAACACTTAATTCTTATCTGCAAACAATTTTAATTTCGAAGTACTCTATATTTTGGGAAAATTTGATAGATGTGGAATCCTAATGATTATAGATTCTACTCTGTCTAACGCCAGAAGATTTCACTCGTCAAAGGGAGACCCCTTAGGGCTGAAAGGGTTAATGAACAAAGGATTGAGTGGTGCAGGTCTTGGCCCCTGAAAAGGCGATGTGTTGCCTTGTATGTTGGAGACTTGACCTGAGTTGTTTGACAATAATGGATGTAATGTCAAAGTTGACAACGTTTCATCTCGTTTCACGAATTATAATTTTTTCGTAATTTCATCATACCGTTAAAACCGTGGAGACGCGGTGGCCTCATCATCAGTGCGTTTGTTTCCAGATCAAGTGGTCCGGGTTTGAGCCCTGGTCGGGGACATTGTGTTATGTTCTTGGGCAAGACACTTAACTCTCACAGTGCCTCTCTCCACCCAGGTGTATACATGAGTAGCAGCGAATCGTTGGAGGAAATCTAACAGATTGGGTGGCAGTGACCTGCCATGGACTGCTCTGACACTAGCATCCCGTCTTGGGGGAGTAGAAATACTCCTAGCCGCTTTATGCTACGGAAACCGGGATAATTCCTAGCTAATTCCTCTCCCATCCCTGACGTGTTCGATAATCGAATGGTCATTTCACCTGCATTTCCACATGTTATCATTAATTTTCATCCAAAGTCATGACTTTCCACCTTACGCAAAAACTTATAGCTCTTAGATAGAAAATGTATGCGAGAAGGCAACCAAACATGATTGAAATAATTTGCATAAATCCATAATTCCATGCATTTACCACGCAAAGTAACTGCAACTTTTTTACCTTGTGTGGTGACACAGCCAATAAACTTAACAATGTTTGGCTGAGGGTTTCTTCCAAGAAGCTTTCCCACATCTATTTCTCTCATGAGAGATTTCCTTCCTTCTTCCCCAGGAGTGGCTAGAGAACAAGACCACCAAATTATAGTTATGTAAAATTAAACTGTAGCAGCTATATATACTTCTGAAAAAATCCAGGTTATTATAACACTTTGGAGAAGAGCGCTCTAACTTTCTTACGTTTGGTAACACAGATGTCGGTCGGAAGTGCCAGACTCTGTATCGACTCTCGCATTTCAGCCCAGACCAGTAGGTAATATTACTGCAGTTTGTTCTTGGAGTAACAGGGTATATCTACTCTCACAATGCCTCTCTCCAACTAGGGGTACAAGCTTTTAAGTTTTCTACTCATCGAGGTATGCAAGTTAAAACCAAAACATTGGTGTCTCACATATAGTTTCTGTGAAATACAGAAGATAAAACAAATCTCAGTTAGTCTTGGTACTCATACATGACCTTACGTGTAAAGCATTTTGCAGCAACTGTCTGATTTCCGGCTTTTCCATTTGGTTCACTCAGAAGTGCTCTCCAGACTGCTCCAAATGCTCCCCTGCCAATGACCTCTTGAAGAATTAAACGGTCAACTGCAATCTCCCATTCATCAACCTCAACGTTCGGCAGCTACATAGCAACTGCTTCCTCTTGATCAGGACTAAACAATTATTTCATATCAACATTGTTAAAATCATTACAGGATAGGACTCACCAATTAAAATTGATGACAGATTATTACATGCACAAACATGATTTACAATAAGTAACTGGTTGGTAATAGATTGAAACAGGCTGTGACACATTTAAACAAATCAATAAAACTATCTTTTGTTTGTCTTCTTTCAGCCAAAAATACTGACAGAAACCTAACGAAACTCTAAGCACTGACTAATAACTCTATGACTGAACCGTGACACAAAAACACCTCTTTGAACAAACAGAGGAAATCTGAGGCATGGTAACTGTATATCCATAACAAAAAATCTGAAAAGGGAAATATATTATTACTGATTCAATTTTACACCATTCCTCGTTGAGGAAACTTAGTCACAGAGGGTTATTGAGGTTGACTAGCA
>JAHPZR010038297.1:15000-40000 GCA_019787425.1 Platygyra sinensis | reverse complement strand
GTACTCTACATACATTTTCAAAAGTAACCGTTGAAATTTAAAACAGCTATTTATATATAACAAAGCGGGTGAGGGGACTGGAACCTAGATTAAGCAAATACTTAACAGTAAAATATAAAATATATATATATAAAATAACAGATTAATAAAGCATCAGCTTTTCACTTCCGACGTTGACGTTGAAAGCTGGTTGAAGTTCTTGAATAAATAACGTCTCTTTTATCTTACAATGATAGTCTGTTTTGCCCTTCGCTAAAATATCAAAATGATCCCACTTGATGTTATGTCCAGTGGCCTTGACGTGGTCAGCAATGGCTGAAGCATTGTCATTTTTAGCGAGGGCCTTATTCGGTTTTTCTATCGTGAAGCCGTCGTTTAGTTTTGCCGATGTAAAAACCATTACAATCCCAGCAATTTGTCTTATTTTTGATCAAATAAGAATTTATGTATACTTCATTATTATAGTTATTTTTCTACGTTAGTTTAGTTATTAAGGCAAGAGGACCAGAGGCACACTGGAGTTAGTCCGGGTTCGAACCCTGGCCAGGGGCATTACACTGTGTTCTTGGGCAAGAAACTTAACCCCCTCCCGCCCCACTCTCCACAGTGCCAGTGTTGTAGACTTAACTGACATGTTGCTGCACTATCATCCTGCCAAATTTACCTTCAGCTAATTCACAGCCATTAAACTAACCCCCAATTTTTTTCCTTTTAATAAAATCTACTAGTTTCCCTGATTTCATCAGCGAAAAAATTATCTCGATTGGTAAAATCCTTGCGTTTCTACAGGCGTTTGAACTCGCAATTGCTATGTTCACGACCGCGCAAAGTGCGATCTCGGTCGGGCTACCAGTGACGTCACTTCGGGAACCGAGCTGAAACACTGAAGAGACTTTCGACTGAGCTCAGAGGGCTGTCAAAACATTTTTGGGAAACCGAGCAAGATTTTTACGTGAAAGAAATGTATTATCTAGCATTACAAATTGGAGTCTAGCGACGATTTGGACGACTGCGATGTACATTTCTTTTTTCCATTTCGAAGTGCGGGTCGCCAGCGGAGATTCTCGCGTTGTAATTTTTGCCAAGATCAGGATCGACAATTTGCCGGTCCATTTGGGTTATAACGGTATAAGTAATGGCAGTAGAGTTAGCGTACAGTTCTTAAAGAGTTATAAAGACGTCAGTGGACACGGGGTATATGCATAGTCAATTACTGTGTAATTTTAGTATGCACGAACACAAGCTATACTGACAAATTTGCATATTTCGTACCACTAAATCATGGCAAATCCTTCGTTAGGATATTGAAAAGAGGTTCAGTATAGTATCAGTTAAATGAACACACTTCTACTTCACTGTTATTATGAATGAAATGTCCATTTTACGTACGCAAATAACCTGGAAGTTCTTGACTTTTTAGTTGCGTTTCGGTTGACTGACCTGAATCGCATGAATTCTTCTTTCAGCACAACGAACTCCGTCGCTAGCTCTAGAGTCGAATCTTAATCGTTTGATTCACTTTTCTCACATAGTTATAAATGCTTGATCCAAGCATTCCCCAAAGACGAAGCTCAACGAACGAAAGAATTCTGTATTTACGAATGGCTATTGAAATGCACGGTCGGATTCCGGATTACGGCTTCCGGTGTGCGTGTGTTTTTATTAAAATCCACAAATACATTATAGCTAGTTCACCAGTTGAGGCTCAACAATCTTAATCGCTTCGTTGTACATGTAGGACGCAGATTTCGTTTACTATTCGTTTAAAAATGTGTCTATTTCGAGTAAAAAACAGATGCGTTTAGTTTACCGTGTAATTTCATGTGATGGACTTGGAGGATCGATTGCTTGCGCTTGGAATAGTCAGATGGCTTCCAGCTTATCCCAAATTCGCGTCGTATGCAGTACCATGAAAATGTCAAGCTTTCCGCTAGAGCTAGAGAAGAATATACAGGCCATGAAAAGCTTTAGGTTTTTATAGTAGCGGCGAACCCGAGATAGAAGAATTCTTCGACGGCTTCCCGACTAAGTGTTTCGCTTCGCACAGATCAGCCCACTTCTTTGGTCTTTTTCTCGTTTCTGGTCGAGTTTCATCGAGCTACTGAGGTATCGAATGAAGAGGAATACTCTATCCTGCGTATCCTGTATTGCTACAGTCTCCAACAACACAACTTCCTTGCATTCTGCAACGATTTTGACACACACTATCGCATGCTCGCATATATTCTTCTCAGAAAGAAAACATTGTTATTCCCGAAATGAGTCAGAAGCCAACTCGTCCCATTCTCCGCTATCCCTCGGTCGTGAACATGGAAATGTGCAAAATTTTAAACTTTGAAAATTCGTGGAAAATTAACAAAAAATGTGATGATCAGGAGAAAAAGGAAATTTATATTAGCGAAAAAATTGTTTGGGGTTAGTGGCACTTTAAGTCATTTGGCACAAGATCAATAACAATTGCTATACCTCTTAACTCAAATAATTTTTATGTTTTCTGATTGGAGGAGAATGTCTCATATCTCATTCGTCAAAGCTCAGTAACTTCGAATTCATAGGGCTAACCAAATTTGCCAAATCCCTAGGGTGTACAAACCTCACTAAATCCCTGGGGAAGCAACAACTTGAACTTTCAACTTGCCCATGATCAGGTTGTGCTCCTTTGAAACCACTGCAAATATATTGTGCCAGCCACGGTCAAGTTGAGTTGGGAGGTATATAACAAAATACTTTTATAACTGGCCCCATGGGAAACAGTGAGTTTCATTTCCCTGCATTTCTCAATGTTGAGGGGTTTGGGAAACAAAACTCACCATTTCCTTTGGGGCCCGACATTAAGTTCTTACAAGAGACTATGATCTAAGAGAACACATCCTCCATACATGGCCCTCTTCCCATGATAATCTTTTTAAATCTAATTTTAGCGCGTGGTCAAGCTGAGAGGCTATTTTAGGAAAGACACCTGATTGGCCAATTTAAATGACGTAATAACATTGAGGTTTAATTTTAGCAGTTAATCAATTACGCAAAAAACTTTTCGTCGGGATTTTCGAAGCGCATTTCGTAAGGTCAGAGGAAGAATAATTCTAACTGTCTGGCGCTTTGAAAGAGCTTTCCAAAGAGATCTCTTTTTTCTGTTTAGGCCGTTTTAGTACTTTTCGCGAAACGACTTTAGAGCGTGTTGTGAATGCAATTCTTGTCAGCAGCTAGAGCGGCTATTGTGAACCAGTCATGCAGAGAAATGACAAGACTAATTTCCGACGTAAAAATCACGATAAACACATAGAAGATAATTTTTCTGACCAGCAGTTTTAAAAGGCTTTCCAGATAGGTCTCTCTCAGGGTCTCTACCGATCCAAACGATGTTTTAGTTCGTTCCAGAGAAGCACCTTTTTCGGCGTGGACCTCCCTGAAACTCTGTTTCATATTACAAAGCAATTTCGAAATTAAATATGCAAACATTTACACCGGGATTTTCGGACCGAAAGTTCTAACAAACGGGAAACAAGTATGGTGCTGTCCTGCGCTTTGAATAACCTTTCCAAAGAGATGTTTTTCGATTTAATCCGTTCAATACTTTCGAGAAACGAGTTTCGTGCGTGTTTATTGGAATGCAATTCTAGTCAGCAGTAAATATTACACAGCACTTCCGATATTAAATAAACAAAGATTTGCACCGTTTTTTTTGGAGTGAAAGTTCTAACAAACGCGAAACAAATATTTTAGCTGTCGTGCGCTTTAAAATACCTTTCGAAAGAGATCCTTTTCGCTTCAAGCCTTTCGGCACTTTCTGAGAAACGACTTTCAAGCAGGTTAGAAATTCGAGTCTTGGCACTTTGTGATAATCATTCATTATTCATGCTGGGGATGACACGACTTCTGTTTTACGGCTTCGGAGAAGCACGTATAATTTTCCTGCCCAGCTCTGAAAATGATTTCCAGTGCTAACAGTGCTGCAGTTCAACTGAACAAACTGATTTTTTTTTTCTCTTAGCCCGCTAAATTTTCAATTTCTTATTTGGATAGACACAACCTGATGACCGTTGGCCATTGCTTGCGTGATCGGGCGCCTAAACTAAAAATAACCTTGACAGCGTGACGCGAGGCCTAAAATAGATTTAAAAAGATTATCATAGGGCACGGGGATATGTTCTCTCGCCTCATAGTCTCTTGGTTCTTATTATTATTCTCAATTTAAGGTGGCCGAATACAGTTTTCAAGTGCCTATGTCTAATTCACCATGATTTTTAAACTATTTATGCTTTGGAGCCCATTTTTTGCAAGAGTCAAGGCTAATCACAGAAATATTTATTCTCACATTTTGACTAAGGTGTGTGCTGTTGCCATGGCAACGGGGCTGGTTAAAAACAAGGCTTAAATAATGGTTTTTGTTTATTTAAAAAAAATCCAGTCGTTAGATTGTTTTCATATTTTGCACACTAAGAATTGACATTAAATCCCTTCTGTCAACATGGTTCTAATACAATTTTGCCATAGGCGATTTTCGTAATTCGCGGTTAATCGTTTTCTGTATTATTAGAAATTTCCTATGTCAAAATTCAGATTTTTTTTGATAGATCATTCACGTGGTCTCTGATCTATTTCTCTGCCAAATTTCTTGAAATTCTAACGACTGGATCGTTAGCAATCGGCATGTTTCTGCTAAAGCAATCGGTCTCAATTTTTCAAGCAACTGCGCATGCGTTGCATTTAACTGGGTTCTTTCGGCAACAATCAAAAGCTGAAAATTGCAAGGTTCTTTGCATCGTTACCTTTTCTAACATATCTTTGCAATAAAAGACTAAAGCCATCAATACACTGCATTCAATTATAGAGAGAAATAACACAGATTGTGCGGGTGTTGAGTAAATAAAATGATCGCTCTATTGACGGCATGTTTGTTTTTTGAAATCCTTGTGCACCTGCTGAATTGCATCAGCAAAAGCACGCGTGAAAACTGTGTTCGGCCACCTTAACAAACATGAAATTCATCTTACTCCTGACTGACTTGACATTGATCTTCACAGTAGAGCGGGCCAGAGTACCCCATCTGTTACTTGCTTCACAAGAATATTCACCACTATCACCTTCCACAACTTCAGCAATATGAAGTTTACTCAGTTTATTATCTACTTGTGTATCAATCTGTGTTCGTGAGATCACATCATCAGCATTTTTCTGCCATTTGATTGCCACGGTAGCTTTATTGACACGACAAAATAATCTCAGCTCTTCTCCAGTTGACAGTTTTGGATAGGACTTTGGGCTAATTTCAGCACTGGGTTTTTCTTTAGAGAGAAAACATTGCAATCAAGCAATGGGTTAAGGTTAACAAAACAGTCAGATATCGATATATAAAAAAAACATGCAAGCTGATTAAAATCTGCCAGTCAGCACAATGTGGCCATCAGCAATTCATGACTATACATGTGTTGCAAATAATTTGCCCCGGAGGTGGGTAAGAATGTTGTGAGTGTATACAGAGTTGAGCCCAGATATCGCAGAATGTCTCAAACTCTTAACCTAAATGAAAAATAATTGATATAGGAGGTAACTGGCTCAAGATAGCCTACATGTATACAGGTGAAATAGCATACAGAAGGGAAAACGATAATTTGAGTTCAAAATAGAAATTAGGGTGTTTCTACTGTTATTTCTTTTGATAGCTATAAATATAGTGGCATTTCATCTTGACAACCCTAGCTAAGTGAGAATGAAAACCTTGATTTAATCTCCTAGACAAGAAGACAAGCACTCCGACCTTTCCATATGGGAGTTCCACCTCAAGAATAAAGTTTATTTATTACTCTTTTGGTTCTTACCAAAGACATGAAGATACACAGAGGAAGTTGTTGCAATAGCTTTGTTTTCTGCTGTACACTTGAAAATAAGATTAACTGTCCTTGCGAGTGCTGAACACTATTGGATGAGAACCTAGCTTAGGGAGTTTACAGTATTTGGAGGCATGCATATGTGAATACTTCTTTAAATTGACTGACGAGTCACCAAGCCACTTGAGTGACTTTAAATTGATTGACGAGCTGTCAAGCCACTCGAATGATAAGCTTTAAATTGCTTGACAAGCTGCCGAGCCACTCGAATGATACTTCTTTAAAAGTGGAACTTTAATGGAAGTGTGTGAGGCATGCCAGTTTCAAGAAACGGAAGGCAAATTGCCATTAATTGTGATTACCTCTGTTCAGTGATTGGCAGGAAACCATGATTTTGATAGTGGAACCAGAGAATTAACTCTGAAGTGTAAATTATAGTGCTACTTAAACCCATGAATAACCCACTGGGCGTTAGCCCTAGTAAAGGGAAACAGGGAACCACACGAGGCAAAGAAAAAATCTTTTGACCTCGGTGGGAATCGAACCCACGACCTCCGGAATAGATCTACCGTTACTCTTCCGACTGAGCTACAAGGTCGCACAGAGAAAGTCGGGGACGATTTTAGATGGTGAATCGCGGCGAAGAGAAAGTAAGGGTACATATGAATGTTGTGCCGCGTAGCACTGGGAACACAAATAGTGGAACCAGAGAATTAACTCTGAAGTGTAAATTATAGTGCTACTTAAACCCATGAATAACCCACTGGGCGTTAGGGTTATTCATGGGTTTAAGTAGCACTATAATTTACACTTCAGAGTTAATTCTCTGGTTCCACTATTTGTGTTCCCAGTGCTACGCGGCACAACATTCATATGTACCCTTACTTTCTCTTCGCCGCGATTCACCATCTAAAATCGTCCCCGACTTTCTCTGTGCGACCTTGTAGCTCAGTCGGAAGAGTAACGGTAGATCTATTCCGGAGGTCGTGGGTTCGATTCCCACCGAGGTCAAAAGATTTTTTCTTTGCCTCGTGTGGTTCCCTGTTTCCCTTTACTAGGGCTAACGCCCAGTGGGTTATTCATGGGTTTAAGTAGCACTATAATTTACACTTCAGAGTTAATTCTCTGGTTCCACTGTTTGTGTTCCCAGTGCTACGCGGCACAACATTCATGATTTTGATAGTTTGATCCACAACTCATATACATTGTATGCCTTACCAGCTGTTACATCAATCCAAAACTCAGCATGTGCCTTTCCTGCCGAGTTTACAGCTGTACACACATACCAGCCAGTATGGTTAAAAGTTGCGCGAAGGACAGTGTATGTGTTTTTGTTTCGGTTACCAAGATCCACACCATTCTTGGTCCAGTTGATGTGTACTGGCTGATCACCACTCACAATGCATTTCAAATTAAAAGTGGAGTTAAATGCAACAGAATGATTCCGAGTTCAGGATTACGTACAGGTGAACCTTGAAAAGTAAGAGAAAATAAAAGTGGCTATGAGCCATTCAACTTGGAAAATGGTCGTCTGTAAACGGTGGCAATTTTGATGCCACCGACTTGAGGTCTGATCTTAATCTGGAGGTTAAGTTAAACTTAAAGCCCGCTGGCATTGTGGAGAAATATTAAAAAAAGCAACAGTAAGAGAACACACAAGGAGATGTGACACCATGAAGTTAATGGTGATCCTCATCTGACACAGTACAATTATAGAAAAGTACCGCTTTTTGTCCAATTGCCAAACCACGTAATAAAACTATCCGTCAAAAAAAATTGTAATTTTGCAAAAAAGTGTGATTAGGATAATGAACAAGTCCTATAATTAAAAGGCTCTTGCAAAACCTATTTTTCAAGAGCTTAACCTGCTTAAATTCCAAGATATTCATTTAATGCATCTTGGTGAGTTTATGTTCTCGTTTAAGAACATTATTCTCCCTCAAAATTTCTGAACATATTCACAGTCAACAATCAAATCCATTGCTGCAATACAAGAAATGCAAACCCCTTACGTCTACTATTATGTAGAAAAAATATCCAACAATTCTCCGTATTCTTTCAAGGTCCTAAATTTTATAATTCCCTTTCACCTAAAATTTCTGGCTCTTCATCACTGGCATCTTTAAGTTAAAAGTGAAAACATGTATTATTATTAATTATTAATTATAAGTCTGTCACTAATTCTAATAATGAAGGCTAATTGGACAAACAATTGAGAATACTAATTTTGAACGACGTTTCAATGACTTGCTCTTCATATTCAAATTCATAAAACTAAAAGTCAGATTCTTGTGACTCGGAGTTCTTTATGTACTAAGAATGTGTGTGAAAATCTCATTGCATGTAATTACATGCACTACAATATGGAACGTAGAGAGTGATAATTAGGTACTAAATAGTTATGCTTTGATTGAATTAGATTTCTTTTCTTGGATAAAGAGCATTTCGTAAATTAAGCCTTCAAATTTCTCATGACAGGAACAATTTACCATTCTTAAGAAATGTCGTGAGAAATTTGAATGCTTAACTTACGAGATGCTCTTCATCCAAAAAACGAAACCTGAGCTAAACACGCAATCTGACTCAATCAAAGCAAAACTATCACTCCTTAGGATTAAGAATGACTCTCTAAAAGTGGTGCATCTGACAAAAATGGCATGAATTGTGATATCATGTAAAAGAGTTGTCATATACGTACGTGGTGAGACGGCAAAGGTTACATATATAAATGCAATGGAAGATGTTCAGGAAATTTTGAGGGAGAATAATGTTCTTAAACGAGAACATAAACTCACCAAGATGCATTAAATGAATATCTTGGAATTTAAGCAGGTTAAGCTCTTGAAAAATAGGTTTTGCAAGAGCCTTTTAATTATAGGACTTGTTCATTATCCTAATCACACTTTTTTGCAAAATTACAATTTTTTTTGACGGATAGTTTTATTACGTGGTTTGGCAATTGGACAAAAAGCGGTACTTTTCTATAATTGTACTGTGTCAGATGAGGATCACCATTAACTTCATGGTGTCACATCTCCTTGTGTGTTCTCTTACTGTTGCTTTTTTTAATATTTCTCCACAATGCCAGCGGGCTTTAAGTTTAACTTAACCTCCAGATTAAGATCAGACCTCAAGTCGGTGGCATCAAAATTGCCACCGTTTACAGACGACCATTTTCCAAGTTGAATGGCTCATAGCCACTTTTATTTTCTCTTACTTTTCAAGGTTCACCTGTACGTAATCCTGAACTCGGAATCATTCTGTTGCATTTAACTCCACTTTTAATTTGAAATGCATTGTGAGTGGTGATCAGCCAGTACACATCAACTGGACCAAGAATGGTGTGGATCTTGGTAACCGAAACAAAAACACATACACTGTCCTTCGCGCAACTTTTAACCATACTGGCTGGTATGTGTGTACAGCTGTAAACTCGGCAGGAAAGGCACATGCTGAGTTTTGGATTGATGTAACAGCTGGTAAGGCATACAATGTATATGAGTTGTGGATCAAACTATCAAAATCATGAATGTTGTGCCGCGTAGCACTGGGAACACAAACAGTGGAACCAGAGAATTAACTCTGAAGTGTAAATTATAGTGCTACTTAAACCCATGAATAACCCACTGGGCGTTAGCCCTAGTAAAGGGAAACAGGGAACCACACGAGGCAAAGAAAAAATCTTTTGACCTCGGTGGGAATCGAACCCACGACCTCCGGAATAGATCTACCGTTACTCTTCCGACTGAGCTACAAGGTCGCACAGAGAAAGTCGGGGACGATTTTAGATGGTGAATCGCGGCGAAGAGAAAGTAAGGGTACATATGAATGTTGTGCCGCGTAGCACTGGGAACACAAATAGTGGAACCAGAGAATTAACTCTGAAGTGTAAATTATAGTGCTACTTAAACCCATGAATAACCCTAACGCCCAGTGGGTTATTCATGGGTTTAAGTAGCACTATAATTTACACTTCAGAGTTAATTCTCTGGTTCCACTATTTGTGTTCCCAGTGCTACGCGGCACAACATTCATATGTACCCTTACTTTCTCTTCGCCGCGATTCACCATCTAAAATCGTCCCCGACTTTCTCTGTGCGACCTTGTAGCTCAGTCGGAAGAGTAACGGTAGATCTATTCCGGAGGTCGTGGGTTCGATTCCCACCGAGGTCAAAAGATTTTTTCTTTGCCTCGTGTGGTTCCCTGTTTCCCTTTACTAGGGCTAACGCCCAGTGGGTTATTCATGGGTTTAAGTAGCACTATAATTTACACTTCAGAGTTAATTCTCTGGTTCCACTATCAAAATCATGGTTTCCTGCCAATCACTGAACAGAGGTAATCACAATTAATGGCAATTTGCCTTCCGTTTCTTGAAACTGGCATGCCTCACACACTTCCATTAAAGTTCCACTTTTAAAGAAGTATCATTCGAGTGGCTCGGCAGCTTGTCAAGCAATTTAAAGCTTATCATTCGAGTGGCTTGACAGCTCGTCAATCAATTTAAAGTCACTCAAGTGGCTTGGTGACTCGTCAGTCAATTTAAAGAAGTATTCACATATGCATGCCTCCAAATACTGTAAACTCCCTAAGCTAGGTTCTCATCCAATAGTGTTCAGCACTCGCAAGGACAGTTAATCTTATTTTCAAGTGTACAGCAGAAAACAAAGCTATTGCAACAACTTCCTCTGTGTATCTTCATGTCTTTGGTAAGAACCAAAAGAGTAATAAATAAACTTTATTCTTGAGGTGGAACTCCCATATGGAAAGGTCGGAGTGCTTGTCTTCTTGTCTAGGAGATTAAATCAAGGTTTTCATTCTCACTTAGCTAGGGTTGTCAAGATGAAATGCCACTATATTTATAGCTATCAAAAGAAATAACAGTAGAAACACCCTAATTTCTATTTTGAACTCAAATTATCGTTTTCCCTTCTGTATGCTATTTCACCTGTATACATGTAGGCTATCTTGAGCCAGTTACCTCCTATATCAATTATTTTTCATTTAGGTTAAGAGTTTGAGACATTCTGCGATATCTGGGCTCAACTCTGTATACACTCACAACATTCTTACCCACCTCCGGGGCAAATTATTTGCAACACATGTATAGTCATGAATTGCTGATGGCCACATTGTGCTGACTGGCAGATTTTAATCAGCTTGCATGTTTTTTTTATATATCGATATCTGACTGTTTTGTTAACCTTAACCCATTGCTTGATTGCAATGTTTTCTCTCTAAAGAAAAACCCAGTGCTGAAATTAGCCCAAAGTCCTATCCAAAACTGTCAACTGGAGAAGAGCTGAGATTATTTTGTCGTGTCAATAAAGCTACCGTGGCAATCAAATGGCAGAAAAATGCTGATGATGTGATCTCACGAACACAGATTGATACACAAGTAGATAATAAACTGAGTAAACTTCATATTGCTGAAGTTGTGGAAGGTGATAGTGGTGAATATTCTTGTGAAGCAAGTAACAGATGGGGTACTCTGGCCCGCTCTACTGTGAAGATCAATGTCAAGTCAGTCAGGAGTAAGATGAATTTCATGTTTGTTAAGGTGGCCGAACACAGTTTTCACGCGTGCTTTTGCTGATGCAATTCAGCAGGTGCACAAGGATTTCAAAAAACAAACATGCCGTCAATAGAGCGATCATTTTATTTACTCAACACCCGCACAATCTGTGTTATTTCTCTCTATAATTGAATGCAGTGTATTGATGGCTTTAGTCTTTTATTGCAAAGATATGTTAGAAAAGGTAACGATGCAAAGAACCTTGCAATTTTCAGCTTTTGATTGTTGCCGAAAGAACCCAGTTAAATGCAACGCATGCGCAGTTGCTTGAAAAATTGAGACCGATTGCTTTAGCAGAAACATGCCGATTGCTAACGATCCAGTCGTTAGAATTTCAAGAAATTTGGCAGAGAAATAGATCAGAGACCACGTGAATGATCTATCAAAAAAAATCTGAATTTTGACATAGGAAATTTCTAATAATACAGAAAACGATTAACCGCGAATTACGAAAATCGCCTATGGCAAAATTGTATTAGAACCATGTTGACAGAAGGGATTTAATGTCAATTCTTAGTGTGCAAAATATGAAAACAATCTAACGACTGGATTTTTTTTAAATAAACAAAAACCATTATTTAAGCCTTGTTTTTAACCAGCCCCGTTGCCATGGCAACAGCACACACCTTAGTCAAAATGTGAGAATAAATATTTCTGTGATTAGCCTTGACTCTTGCAAAAAATGGGCTCCAAAGCATAAATAGTTTAAAAATCATGGTGAATTAGACATAGGCACTTGAAAACTGTATTCGGCCACCTTAAATTGAGAATAATAATAAGAACCAAGAGACTATGAGGCGAGAGAACATATCCCCGTGCCCTATGATAATCTTTTTAAATCTATTTTAGGCCTCGCGTCACGCTGTCAAGGTTATTTTTAGTTTAGGCGCCCGATCACGCAAGCAATGGCCAACGGTCATCAGGTTGTGTCTATCCAAATAAGAAATTGAAAATTTAGCGGGCTAAGAGAAAAAAAAAATCAGTTTGTTCAGTTGAACTGCAGCACTGTTAGCACTGGAAATCATTTTCAGAGCTGGGCAGGAAAATTATACGTGCTTCTCCGAAGCCGTAAAACAGAAGTCGTGTCATCCCCCAGCATGAATAATGAATGATTATCACAAAGTGCCAAGACTCGAATTTCTAACCTGCTTGAAAGTCGTTTCTCAGAAAGTGCCGAAAGGCTTGAAGCGAAAAGGATCTCTTTCGAAAGGTATTTTAAAGCGCACGACAGCTAAAATATTTGTTTCGCGTTTGTTAGAACTTTCACTCCAAAAAAAACGGTGCAAATCTTTGTTTATTTAATATCGGAAGTGCTGTGTAATATTTACTGCTGACTAGAATTGCATTCCAATAAACACGCACGAAACTCGTTTCTCGAAAAGTATTGAACGGATTAAATCGAAAAACATCTCTTTGGAAAGGTTATTCAAAGCGCAGGACAGCACCATACTTGTTTCCCGTTTGTTAGAACTTTCGGTCCGAAAATCCCGGTGTAAATGTTTGCATATTTAATTTCGAAATTGCTTTGTAATATGAAACAGAGTTTCAGGGAGGTCCACGCCGAAAAAGGTGCTTCTCTGGAACGAACTAAAACATCGTTTGGATCGGTAGAGACCCTGAGAGAGACCTATCTGGAAAGCCTTTTAAAACTGCTGGTCAGAAAAATTATCTTCTATGTGTTTATCGTGATTTTTACGTCGGAAATTAGTCTTGTCATTTCTCTGCATGACTGGTTCACAATAGCCGCTCTAGCTGCTGACAAGAATTGCATTCACAACACGCTCTAAAGTCGTTTCGCGAAAAGTACTAAAACGGCCTAAACAGAAAAAAGAGATCTCTTTGGAAAGCTCTTTCAAAGCGCCAGACAGTTAGAATTATTCTTCCTCTGACCTTACGAAATGCGCTTCGAAAATCCCGACGAAAAGTTTTTTGCGTAATTGATTAACTGCTAAAATTAAACCTCAATGTTATTACGTCATTTAAATTGGCCAATCAGGTGTCTTTCCTAAAATAGCCTCTCAGCTTGACCACGCGCTAAAATTAGATTTAAAAAGATTATCATGGGAAGAGGGCCATGTATGGAGGATGTGTTCTCTTAGATCATAGTCTCTTGTAAGAACTTAATGTCGGGCCCCAAAGGAAATGGTGAGTTTTGTTTCCCAAACCCCTCAACATTGAGAAATGCAGGGAAATGAAACTCACTGTTTCCCATGGGGCCAGTTATAAAAGTATTTTGTTATATACCTCCCAACTCAACTTGACCGTGGCTGGCACAATATATTTGCAGTGGTTTCAAAGGAGCACAACCTGATCATGGGCAAGTTGAAAGTTCAAGTTGTTGCTTCCCCAGGGATTTAGTGAGGTTTGTACACCCTAGGGATTTGGCAAATTTGGTTAGCCCTATGAATTCGAAGTTACTGAGCTTTGACGAATGAGATATGAGACATTCTCCTCCAATCAGAAAACATAAAAATTATTTGAGTTAAGAGGTATAGCAATTGTTATTGATCTTGTGCCAAATGACTTAAAGTGCCACTAACCCCAAACAATTTTTTCGCTAATATAAATTTCCTTTTTCTCCTGATCATCACATTTTTTGTTAATTTTCCACGAATTTTCAAAGTTTAAAATTTTGCACATTTCCATGTTCACGACCGAGGGATAGCGGAGAATGGGACGAGTTGGCTTCTGACTCATTTCGGGAATAACAATGTTTTCTTTCTGAGAAGAATATATGCGAGCATGCGATAGTGTGTGTCAAAATCGTTGCAGAATGCAAGGAAGTTGTGTTGTTGGAGACTGTAGCAATACAGGATACGCAGGATAGAGTATTCCTCTTCATTCGATACCTCAGTAGCTCGATGAAACTCGACCAGAAACGAGAAAAAGACCAAAGAAGTGGGCTGATCTGTGCGAAGCGAAACACTTAGTCGGGAAGCCGTCGAAGAATTCTTCTATCTCGGGTTCGCCGCTACTATAAAAACCTAAAGCTTTTCATGGCCTGTATATTCTTCTCTAGCTCTAGCGGAAAGCTTGACATTTTCATGGTACTGCATACGACGCGAATTTGGGATAAGCTGGAAGCCATCTGACTATTCCAAGCGCAAGCAATCGATCCTCCAAGTCCATCACATGAAATTACACGGTAAACTAAACGCATCTGTTTTTTACTCGAAATAGACACATTTTTAAACGAATAGTAAACGAAATCTGCGTCCTACATGTACAACGAAGCGATTAAGATTGTTGAGCCTCAACTGGTGAACTAGCTATAATGTATTTGTGGATTTTAATAAAAACACACGCACACCGGAAGCCGTAATCCGGAATCCGACCGTGCATTTCAATAGCCATTCGTAAATACAGAATTCTTTCGTTCGTTGAGCTTCGTCTTTGGGGAATGCTTGGATCAAGCATTTATAACTATGTGAGAAAAGTGAATCAAACGATTAAGATTCGACTCTAGAGCTAGCGACGGAGTTCGTTGTGCTGAAAGAAGAATTCATGCGATTCAGGTCAGTCAACCGAAACGCAACTAAAAAGTCAAGAACTTCCAGGTTATTTGCGTACGTAAAATGGACATTTCATTCATAATAACAGTGAAGTAGAAGTGTGTTCATTTAACTGATACTATACTGAACCTCTTTTCAATATCCTAACGAAGGATTTGCCATGATTTAGTGGTACGAAATATGCAAATTTGTCAGTATAGCTTGTGTTCGTGCATACTAAAATTACACAGTAATTGACTATGCATATACCCCGTGTCCACTGACGTCTTTATAACTCTTTAAGAACTGTACGCTAACTCTACTGCCATTACTTATACCGTTATAACCCAAATGGACCGGCAAATTGTCGATCCTGATCTTGGCAAAAATTACAACGCGAGAATCTCCGCTGGCGACCCGCACTTCGAAATGGAAAAAAGAAATGTACATCGCAGTCGTCCAAATCGTCGCTAGACTCCAATTTGTAATGCTAGATAATACATTTCTTTCACGTAAAAATCTTGCTCGGTTTCCCAAAAATGTTTTGACAGCCCTCTGAGCTCAGTCGAAAGTCTCTTCAGTGTTTCAGCTCGGTTCCCGAAGTGACGTCACTGGTAGCCCGACCGAGATCGCACTTTGCGCGGTCGTGAACATAGCAATTGCGAGTTCAAACGCCTGTAGAAACGCAAGGATTTTACCAATCGAGATAATTTTTTCGCTGATGAAATCAGGGAAACTAGTAGATTTTATTAAAAGGAAAAAAATTGGGGGTTAGTTTAATGGCTGTGAATTAGCTGAAGGTAAATTTGGCAGGATGATAGTGCAGCAACATGTCAGTTAAGTCTACAACACTGGCACTGTGGAGAGTGGGGCGGGAGGGGGTTAAGTTTCTTGCCCAAGAACACAGTGTAATGCCCCTGGCCAGGGTTCGAACCCGGACTAACTCCAGTGTGCCTCTGGTCCTCTTGCCTTAATAACTAAACTAACGTAGAAAAATAACTATAATAATGAAGTATACATAAATTCTTATTTGATCAAAAATAAGACAAATTGCTGGGATTGTAATGGTTTTTACATCGGCAAAACTAAACGACGGCTTCACGATAGAAAAACCGAATAAGGCCCTCGCTAAAAATGACAATGCTTCAGCCATTGCTGACCACGTCAAGGCCACTGGACATAACATCAAGTGGGATCATTTTGATATTTTAGCGAAGGGCAAAACAGACTATCATTGTAAGATAAAAGAGACGTTATTTATTCAAGAACTTCAACCAGCTTTCAACGTCAACGTCGGAAGTGAAAAGCTGATGCTTTATTAATCTGTTATTTTATATATATATATTTTATATTTTACTGTTAAGTATTTGCTTAATCTAGGTTCCAGTCCCCTCACCCGCTTTGTTATATATAAATAGCTGTTTTAAATTTCAACGGTTACTTTTGAAAATGTATGTAGAGTACATACGAAACGTCAAGTCAAAATGAACAAGTTCAATATGTTTATCACTGCTGTTTGTGTCTTATTTTTGATCAAATTACGATGGCCCAAGAACAAAAGTATTTA
Source organism: Platygyra sinensis (assembly GCA_019787425.1). Classification (NCBI taxonomy): domain Eukaryota; kingdom Metazoa; phylum Cnidaria; class Anthozoa; order Scleractinia; family Merulinidae; genus Platygyra; species Platygyra sinensis. Next base: position 23,542 of record JAHPZR010038297.1, on the reverse strand, counting down.
CGATATATTCTTATACTCTCTTTTCAGGTTATGTTTCGAGGCTGGCTCTGGAGTGGTATCATATTGCGGGACCTGTGCTTGGTTGCACCTATTTGCTGTTGGTTTGTACATCTGCAAACGTCGAAGGGCAGGTGAAAAGAATACTGATGTTTTGTACAGTGTTTATTTCGGTCATTAATTTTGTCTGGCTAATATGATCTTGTGTTTAAGAAGAAAATATAATCAAGTGTATCTTACTTTACATCTATTACATCTAATTAATTTTAGCTACAGCAACCTCGTGACAATAATCAGACTTTAGAGCATGGGTGTCCCTCCTTATATAACAAAATTTATAAATATACAGCTACAACTGTAACTCCATGTGGGACAAGATGAGCCAAATCATGTACTGTGATCGGGTACTCTAGTGGACAAGATGGAGCTATCTTGCCTGTTCAGGATTACACGCTTTGTTCTGCAAGAAAAATTGTGTCAATGCTGCAGAGGCCAGTTCACCAAAATTTTTTTTTCGAAATTTTTCCCGTGAAAAATATCTTCCATAACAGTGACAGATTTCCTGTGGTCTCTGTATGAATGGAGAAAAAATGGGGCATGAAAGCCTCATACTCTTTATAAAATAAATTACTCAGGCTTTTCTCCACTTCCAATAAATAAATATTGTTACAAGAAAATAGTCTATACTTTTGCCTTTTAGTTTGCACACTTTTTTCTCACCATAAAAACTGGCCTAGATGCCGGTCAAGATGGGAAAATCTAGACCGCTTTCAATATCGATTTTCAGCCAATCAAATTCGTGAATTTGATATTTCCCAGTCCTTGTGAGACACAGCCATATAATAATTTCCATAATGCCCGCGGGCCGATTATGGATCATGCAAATTAGGAAACGAAGAAAACCAAAGGATATCCAAAGCTAGGCCATATTTCTTTCATTTACATTGAAAATAATTATTGTTGAATGAAGATGATGAGCGATGATGAACATTCTGAGAGTGGATTCTATTACTTTGACCACTTTTAAAGATTAAAAATGCAAAAAAAGAACTTGGCCAATCATTAGCCATCTGGCCTCATGCTTGGTCAATAATCCATATATATTTGACAAATAATACATGCAGTTGTTATAAATCCATCAAATCTTTTCGCACGCGTGCGATTGGTCTAAACACGTCACGTGACTGAATATCCCCCAGCTAAAAGGGGGATGTCCGAGAATATACCACAATTTTCAAAACTGCGCACGTTGCGTAAAAGATTTGAAGGATAATAAATACATTATCTGTTCCTCGAAACTCACGCTCTCGGAAAAACTGTTCCCTTCTCGGACAGATAAATGTCCGAGGACAAATATCAGAGCATATTTTCGCCTCAAATGGAGACTATATATTGTTTATATATACCCAATTTCAAAACTGCGCGCGTTGCGTAAAAGATTTGAAGGATAATAAACACGATAGTCTCCATTTGCGGCGAAAATATGCTAGGATATTGGTCCTTGGACATTATCTGTTCCCCGAAGTTTTCCTTGAGCGGAAACTGTTCGCTTGTCGGAGCAGATAATGTCCGCGGACAAAACATCTAGCATATTTTCGCGCCAAATGGAGACTATTGTTTATTTATTTAAAGTGGATTGAGTCCCTTCCAGTCGATATTTGAATTATCTTTAGACTTTTTAATCTCGCCAAGTTTTTTTTATCACTCTATTTAGAGTATTTTTAAAATTGATCTGACAATATTATTGTATTAAACCTGATTTAATTGTTTTTGTTTGTCTTTGTGCCCTTGCATCTTTGTTACCTGTCATTGGGAATATGCATTCAGCTATGGCAAAGTTGTAAGTCAAACATGTTTAATTTGTTTCTAACTAAACGTATTGGTGGCTACATGTACATCACTTTTTTTTTCCTCACTGTGTTTGCATATCCACCATTAGAGACTGTAAATTCAGGTTTAAGTAATCTGATATCGAACAGCAATTCATCTTTTGTAAATCACTATTTATTTAAGTATTTTCAGTTTGGTTTCTACAGTAGAATCCTGAATTAGTCCAAAATCTTGAATCCAGGCTTTTGTTTTGTCCAAAATCCTGGATTCAGGATTTGCCATGTCCAAAATCTTCAATTCAGGATTTGCCATGTCCAAAATCTTCAATTCAGGATTTTGCCATGTCCAAAATCTTCAATTCAGGATTTTGCCATGTCCAAAATCTTCAATTCAGGATTTTGCCAATGTCCAAAATCTTGGATTCAGTATTTGTAGAAGTTACCCTCTCACTCTAAGTCATAACTCTACTGAAATAACTGTATTGCTAGTCAACCTCGGATTTTAGCAGTCAAGAATCTTGAATTCAATATTTTGGCCTTCCAAAATCCGGAACTCAGGATTTTGGCCTTCCAAAATATTGAATTCAGGATTTTGGCCATCGTTAACTCTAACTCTAAGTCATAACTCTACTGAAACAACTCTACTGCTAGTCAACCTCAATAACCCTCTGTGACTAAGTTTCCTCAACGAGGAATGGTGCAAAATTGAATCAGTAATAATATATTTCCTTTTCAGATTTTTGTTATGGATGTAACAGTTACATGCATTAATTGCCTCAGATTTCCTCTGTTTGTTCAAAGAGGGTTGTTTTTTGTGTCACGGTTCAGTCATAGAGTTATTAGTCAGTGCTTAGAGTTTCGTTAGGTTTCTGTCAGTATTTTTGGCTGAAAGAAGACAAACAAAAGATAGTTTTATTGATTTGTTTAAATGTGTCACAGCCTGTTTCAATCTATTACCAACCAGTTACTGATTGTAAATCATGTTTGTGTATGTAATAATCTGTCATCAATTTTAATTGTGAGTCCTATCCTGTAATGATTTTAATAGATGTTGATATGAAATAATTGTTTAGTCCTTGATCAAGAGGAAGCAGTTGCTATACAGCTGCCGAACGTTGAGGTTGATGAATGGGAGATTGCAGTGGACCGTTTAATTCTTCAAGAGGTCATTGGCAGGGGAGCATTTGGAGCAGTCTGGAGAGCACTTCTGAGTGAACCAAATGGAAAAGCCGGAAATCAGACAGTTGCTGCAAAATGCTTTACACGTAAGGTCATGTATGAGTACCAAGACTAACTGAGATTTGTTTTATCTTCTGTATTTCACAGAAACTATATGTGAGACACCAATGTTTTGGTTTTAAACTTGCATACCTCGATGAGTAGAAAACTTAAAAGCTTGTACCCCTAGTTGGAGAGAGGCATTGTGAGAGTAGATATACCCTGTTACTCCAAGAACAAACTGCAGTAATATTACCTACTGGTCTGGGCTGAAATGCGAGAGTCGATACAGAGTCTGGCACTTCCGACCGACATCTGTGTTACCAAACGTAAGAAAGTTAGAGCGCTCTTCTCCAAAGTGTTATAATAACCTGGATTTTTTCAGAAGTATATATAGCTGCTACAGTTTAATTTTACATAACTATAATTTGGTGGTCTTGTTCTCTAGCCACTCCTGGGGAAGAAGGAAGGAAATCTCTCATGAGAGAAATAGATGTGGGAAAGCTTCTTGGAAGAAACCCTCAGCCAAACATTGTTAAGTTTATTGGCTGTGTCACCACACAAGGTAAAAAGTTGCAGTTACTTTGCGTGGTAAATGCATGGAATTATGGATTTATGCAAATTATTTCAATCATGTTTGGTTGCCTTCTCGCATACATTTTCTATCTAAGAGCTATAAGTTTTTGCGTAAGGTGGAAAGTCATGACTTTGGATGAAAATTAATGATAACATGTGGAAATGCAGGTGAAATGACCATTCGATTATCGAACACGTCAGGGATGGGAGAGGAATTAGCTAGGAATTATCCCGGTTTCCGTAGCATAAAGCGGCTAGGAGTATTTCTACTCCCCCAAGACGGGATGCTAGTGTCAGAGCAGTCCATGGCAGGTCACTGCCACCCAATCTGTTAGATTTCCTCCAACGATTCGCTGCTACTCATGTATACACCTGGGTGGAGAGAGGCACTGTGAGAGTTAAGTGTCTTGCCCAAGAACATAACACAATGTCCCCGACCAGGGCTCAAACCCGGACCACTTGATCTGGAAACAAACGCACTGATGATGAGGCCACCGCGTCTCCACGGTTTTAACGGTATGATGAAATTACGAAAAAAATTATAATTCGTGAAACGAGATGAAACGTTGTCAACTTTGACATTACATCCATTATTGTCAAACAACTCAGGTCAAGTCTCCAACATACAAGGCAACACATCGCCTTTTCAGGGGCCAAGACCTTCACCACTCAATCCTTTGTTCATTAACCCTTTCAGCCCTAAGGGGTCTCCCTTTGACGAGTGAAATCTTCTGGCGTTAGACAGAGTAGAATCTATAATCATTAGGATTCCACATCTATCAAATTTTCCCAAAATATAGAGTACTTCGAAATTAAAATTGTTTGCAGATAAGAATTAAGTGTTCACCATGCTCTTTTTCTGCTGTTAGTTCATCCAATCATGGTTATGGAGTATTTGGTGTGTGGTGACTTGCTGGGCTATCTGAGGAAAAGCCGTGGAGTCCATGATAAGTATCATCTTGGAGAGGGAAGTGTTTCAAAGCTGGAAATATACGACTTAGTGTTGTTTTCCAAACAAATTGCTGCTGGTATGGTGTATCTTGGATCCCATGGTGTAAGTATAGCCATCTCACAAAACTTACACATAACAAAATTGCATTAGCTAAGACTCCAACGCTGGTAAAAGTCCTACTTAATCTGAATTTTATGTTAAATTAGCAACTGCCAGCACAGTAAGTTTTTTGTGTGTGATTCGTTCGGCTTATTTTCATTGATGTCGTTTTATACGTGCTGTTAGCTAAGTCTGTGTAAGCCTATTGACTCATCAGACCAGTGCTTATCTCCGGTTTCCATAGCATGAAGTGACTAGGTGTATGGAACTCTAGACAAGGGGTATAAGATACTAGTTCATCATAGGGTTACCCCCAGCATTAAATTTGCTGGTACCCATTTTATAGACCAAAATTTACAAAATTTACATTTTTTTTCAGAAACACAATAACTAAATTGCACTTTTTAACAATTGGTATTTTCAAATTGTAAAGTAACATTTCTTTTAGATAATCCATCGTGGCCTGGCAGCTCGTAATGTTCTTCTTGATGACAACTATGTTTGCAAAGTTACCGACTTTGGTCTGGCTTACCAAGATTTTAAGTATGGACAAGGAAATGCTAAAAAGGTATCTCAGTATATAATTTTGCAAAACCATATCATTATCAACGCATAAGGGAAACAGTTAAGTCGGCTCACAACTTTTTCCAGCATTTTTCTGTATTACTTTGTTGAGTCAACACTTAACTACTCTTTTTAGTCGATGTGGTAATAGTGACATTGACCAGAGTCTCAATCATGGTCTCAATCAAGTCTTTTTCCTGACTGAGGTAAAAGGCTATCATAGCAATACTGTTAGTAGTATAAGCGGTTTAAAGGGGGCTTAATTTAAGCTTCAAGTGTTTACAAGTCAAAAATCATTTCCTTGGTTCTTCAATTTATTATTATTGATTGTGATTAACATGGTAACATATCTTTTTGCCAAAACTGTGGCAGGAGCTTCAGAGTCAAATATAGCCAATGCAAGTTTTCAATGAAGCATACTGAGTGTCCACCAACAAGCTTTATACTGTTTGTATTTACAGGGCTGTATGCCAATCAAATGGACTGCACCTGAGATTCTGTCAGGAAATTTTGCCCAGCTCTCACCCCAGAGTGACGTGTATGTACAATAATATATAGATTTAGCCAAGCCTAAGAGCGGGGCTCCTAGGCCGGGTTGTTCAAGCCCGATTAAGGTGGCTCAATAGGGTTATGCAAGATTACCAAGCGCGCGCCAGTGGCCTCAATCTAAAGTTAATAGTCTCGTTCTTTTTGCTATTTTCCTTATCAAAGCTACTGAAACATAACAAACAAGGGCCAAAATTTGCTGTTCAACAGTCACCTCTGATATCAAGGCTTTTAGTCTCAAATTAAAACTACTCAAACATCGCCATTTTTTGACGTCTCTTCGGCTTTGATTTCAATTTTCTTCAGTTTCCTTCGGTAAAATTTTCTGATATGCTCAAACCGGGTAGAGTCTGGCAAGAAGAAACTTTTAAAATCGAAAAAAGTAGGGGTTGTCAAGGTAGTTTTTTCGTTTTTAGCATTTTTGTGTTTTTTGGCTGAGCGAAAACCTTGTCTTACAAATTTTTCTGATAAATTGAAAGCAAGGAAAGCTAATAAGGAATAACTTCTCTGCCAAATCTTAAGGAATTTCACCGAAGGAAATTCGAGAAATCTGATAAGGATTTTTCTATTTTTCACCTCAATGTTACGCCATCAGAATAGGAACTCGCCAAGATCGCTATGTGAGCATGCGTGAATTTTCGAACCACGCGGATTTGTCGATGAGTGACTCGACAATGGCGGTCTCATCAAAATACACACAAGATCTTTCCGTCCAAATCATTTTCTTTGCGTTTTCTTTTAAATGGTTTCTCTGTTTCTACTTCTGGGCTGTGATTTGAGCTATATTGTTGACTTGTTCGCTGCTTTGCATGAGCTTGCGTCAGCTAGCGCGCGCACATTACTAAAGCTCGCATCATCGGTGCGCGCGCTCTTAAAACCCTATTGAGCCACCTTAAGGTGATTCCCGAGTTTTGCGTTGCGCATCCCTACTGCGCACGATTTTTGCGTCATTAGCGCGAGGACATGAGTGCGTGCGCGTACAAAACATAAGATATTTCCCTCAAACAAAGCTCGATAGGGAGATAAATGCTCCTTTTCTCTTAAACGAGCACGGTGACCCCACTTTTTATTTTATAAATTCAATGAGAACAATATCCTCGATAACTGAGAAAAATATTGGCAGAAATATATGGCTACTTTTTTAGCAAATGAAATAAATGCTACAGATAGAGACGTAACGGGCCCAACAGAGCAAGTCCAAATTATGTTTCCCTTAAAGGATAAAAATATTAATTAATAATGAAGGGTATTTGAAGCCATTTTTTCTGGGACGTAGACGAATAAACAATCAAAGAAAGTCGATCTCTGGGTGATGTAACACGCTGCATTGGAAAATAATGGCGTTCATTTGTTGCGCACGGAGATCATCAAAAGTCACCTTAATAAACCATATTTGTCCGCATTGTGGCGTGTAAACAAGCATGGCGACCCACTTTTTTTATTACAACAACAACAACAACAACAAAACAACAACAACAACAAAATTTTATTAAAATTAGAAATACAAGAAATTACATTAGTTTCCCCCGCAATATGTCAATATGTCCTTGTCTTGTAACAACAACATACCAAGTTTCATCGGAAATCTATGGCGGGTTCTATTACTAGGGAATCAGCTTAAGGTTGCTTACTCCAATTTTTACGAGACTCAGTGGTGCGCAAATATCAGTATTAGTCACGCATGCAAAAATGATGCAAGTAACCCTAAGAAGAAATGAACACCACTTCAGCACTAGGAAGGCATTAAATCACTTCGGTATACGCAGCGATAGTTCAATTTCTGTTCAAAAATGTGTTTAAGCCAAGGACCAATTAAGAATAGCGATATCTATTATTTATCATTTCAGATTTTCGTAGTTTGCAAGAAATCATATATATTTTTATTTTACTTTGTATTAAAGTTAAATAAGAACCAATTTCCAATTCCGGCATCATACCTCCTCTAATCCTTGAGAGTCATACGGGTAGATTATAGAAAGAATGTCATTTTGCCTACTAGTGCCCAGTCTCTCCTTAGGTACTCAGTCGTTCATTTTAGCCTTTTGTTGACATTTAAATTGTTCAGGCTTCACATGGAATGGTAAAAGACTTAAGCAAATAATAAATGGTGAAAAGAAAACATATTGTAATATTTGTCAAGAGTTAGAAGTTAAGTCGGGCTGTTATAATCCATGAAAACTGTAGTAAGCCACCTTAAGCTAACCCAGGCTAAGTGAGAGGTTTGATTTAAGTTTTGTTACTTTGCGTTGAAGTTTTCTGTTTATACTGTTCACCCCTCTCTTTTGAGTTCAATTAACCTCAAACTACACAAAACTTAAGCAGTAAAACATGTTTATACCAGAAAAAAAATTATTCTACGGCTAACTTTCCATCGAGAAAGAGAAAACAAACATCGGTTACAAGCATAACAAATAAGTTTCGCATGGTATATTCTTATTGACGCTTCCTATGCAACAGCATACATCTTCAGAAGTAACGGTTACAAAATATGACAAGATCGTTTCAATTTCTCGCAGAAATCAAAGGTAGTTGCTGGGATTGTGATGCTTTCTACATAGGTAAAACCAAAAGAAGATTGCATGACAAAAATACGGAGCACTAAGCTATTGCTGATCATTCCACTTCTACCGGTCACAACATCAAATGGATTTTGAAATCCTACCAAGTGTTCAATGTGATTTACACAGTAAAATTAAGCAAACACTGTCAATACGGGACTTAAAACCCGTTCTAAATGAAGACGTACTGAAAAACTCTTTCT
>JAHPZR010038297.1:0-10000 GCA_019787425.1 Platygyra sinensis | reverse complement strand
TTATTCTGTAAAATGAATCGGTTTAAATTTACGTAGGACTAAATATTAAAAGTCTACTCGTGACTTTCTCCACCTTCAAAGACATTCAGGACATTGACAGCGTATTTTGGTGACTTTTTTGCCGGTACTTTCCGGAGCCGCACTTGCCATCATCTTTGTAATGTCATCATCGCTAGACTCAGTAACACTAGTTTGCTTTCCTTCCATATTAAATAAGAGAAAAGAACAGTTGAAATTCTTGTGCTTAATATGTTTCACTTCGACGGAAACAATCGGAGGACAAATATCGACTCGGGCGGGGGTTATTGCGTGATAACTGTCCAGAGATTTATACCACGTGACGTAAAATAGCCAATAAAATCACGCAAAAATGAATGGGTGGGTTATAAATATATATATATCTTGTAGGCTTTAAAGTGTTCCCCAGAGAGAACCAGGGAGAACAAGGCAGGAGGTGATACACTCAAACCACCGATTTCGCTCAAAATGTTGGGTTTGGTGAGTAAATGATTATGGCAAAAACTTAGGTTAAAATATTTTATTCTCTTCAAATTAGGGGGACTCTCTCCAAGAATGGTCCTTTGTCGCTAATTTATGCATATTTAATTACTGTCCTTGATTTAGTATTTAAATTTCTACAACAAGAAAGGCCATGTGAAAATGAAATCCACTGGATCATGTTCTACTATTACCAGTCTCTAAGCGCAGATATTCATTTGAACCAGACAGTTTGATTTTTTCTCCGAGGCTCCATCTTAAGTAAGGTGTATATTTTGTAGTGTTGTGAATAGCCTTTAATTAATGGCAAATATCTGCACTGGGCAACAGCAAATACTCATTATTCTAACATACATAGTGAAAGCAATTAATAAAGTTCTCAAAAAAGCCATACAATTTCTTGGGGGGGCTCAACATTTTTCCGTGCTGGCATACTGTTTACATAGGACTTCACGATTTTTTGCCACTTTATGAACATTCACTAAAGCACAAAAGCCATTTTACTGTCTTAACCTAACTCGAAATTAACTAGAAAATAATAAATTCGACGAAAGGGAGCACTTGAGACATTTCTTTCAAATATCTTCAGAAGTACATTTTCGTTCAGAAAATAATAGTCTTACATGTCTTACAGTATATATTTTGCTGTCATGATGAAAGGCAAGCAACTTATTTTCGTAGTTAGGAAATATTTTTTTCTGACAACCTAACCTATAACTTTCCTTAATATACATCCCGACGTTCCAACATCCATTAACATTAACAATAATGTTCCAAAATGTTGTTCGCTGGTAATTTCCTTATCAGAAACCGCCTTGCATTTCCGTTCTTCTCCAAACAGTAGAAAGTACTTAAGCCCCAGCACGCAAAATTTCTTTAACTAGTCGCTCGCGACAATGGATAGGTTTTTTCAAACAAAGTTAAGCTATTAACGATCAAAAAAGAAGAACCGTACTCAGCGAGTGAATTATTGGGATTTACCTGCACGAGTTCCCTAACAATGGACGAAAAATTTCGAGATGATTGTTGATGTTGATGTGCAGGTAAATCCCGATAATTCACGAGCAATGAGTGAGTTAACATTTTTATTATTCAAACTGAATACACTGCAAAAAGAGCCTCGTCAAAGTTTAAGTGAGCCGAAGGTATGGTGTAATGACAGCTCTTACACCGCGATAATGACGTCAAGGAGGTTGATTCATCACAACCCAATATCACGTGGTACAATATAGCCAATCAGAAAATTTGAATTCTTACAGTGTATGAAAGTTAAATAATAATAAAAAAACATATTAAGAGTGACTTTCTATAAATACTACGGATAGGTGTGCAAAATGCAAAAATCTAATTCCCTCAAACTTTTTCACAAGAAAGCCCTCTGGAAACTATTTAAGAAAATACAACTTTCAGTTCGTTTGGATTTATATTTTTCAAGAAAAGCCATTTTTTTAATTTTCACCCTCGGAGAAGCCCTCGAACCACTGAAAAATGTGCTTCGTATTTGCGACTCGTGTGAGAAAACTAAAACAAATATCAAAACTATTTCGATATCACACAATTCAATGACCCTTCTTTTACATAGTACCGTTATTAGAATTCGAAAAGATTCAAACCAGAATTTTTAAAAAAATTTCAAATTTACCCTCCCAAACACTATCATCAGAAAGCTCGATTTTGGCAAATTTCAACGGCAAAATTCCCTACCTGGTACATGGATTCCGCTGTAAAGACGGTATTCTATAGAAAGAGTAAGGTTTCCTCTATCGTTCTGTGAAATAAAATTTTGGGGCAACTCAAACTGCGAATTTAGACGACCGAAAATATTTACGGTACTTGCTTAAAGTTTATGACCTTTGAACTTACAGTTGTCTTAATAAATTCAAGAGTTAACCTAAACAACAGTTGGAATTTTAGTTTGAATGCGACCCTGTCCCCTATTTAAATGATTTATAGTTATTTTTTATCTTCTGTGGGCAATTGTATCGAAAGTAATATTTTTTTACGCTTCTAACTTGTTTATGAGTACATGGGTATTTGATTACTGAAGCGGAAATTTGTGAAGTAAAGTTCTATTTCCTGTTGTCACGAAGATCTCTAGAACCTCTAATTTCATTGGATCTTGTTGGCACGAAGCTCTATTGTTTTAGGGCTAGGGTCCATTGTTACCATTGTTTGTATATAATTTTCTCAACCAATCCTGTGAGACGTTCCGAAGAGCCTCGTGGCGGCCCTCTATTTCGTGTGCTGCAAGGCGTAAAGTGTTCTCATTAAAACAAAATGGTATTGCCAAGTAGAAGGTCTTCCTCTCAGATTTTAAAACAACATATAACTTTTGACTTACCATCCACAGCATGGCTTGATTTACTCAGCGGTGTTACACCGGGTGTGATAGCAGATGATGGCGTGACGATAATTGATAAGTCAGAGTCGCTTTCGCGGATCGAATTCAACAAAAACATGTATAAATAATATATTTCTTTGAGACTACTTGATAAAGACTTTTGTGAAATAAATCTAAAATTTTTGAAACTTTCATTGCTGTGAAATAAAAAACCTGAATCTACTATTTTTATGCTGCGGTCGTGTGATCCTCGAGTGACAATAACAACTAAAAAATGGCCACCTGCAGTTATTCTCAAATCGTTGGTGGTACGCATATGTTCAATGTGTTTTAATTCAAAATGTGACAAAGACATCTGAGATCATTTGAAGGCTATTGGTGTGTGCGATTCTTCTCTGAACGAAGCATGGCTACTGTTGGCTAGGGCAGGTCAAAAATATTGAAAATATTGCGGAAGATTATCGAGAAAATACTGAATGCTACTATATAAACAGATAATTACCATGAGGCCCAAGAAGGTGTGATTTCACGATATGCGAAATCAAAATCTAATGGCACTCTTTCAATGTAGCTGACTGTGCCAAAGGTTGAGTCTCTTGAGACTAGAGTCTCTTGAGTAAAATTGCGGCCCAGCTATTTACAAGTTTCCAAATGATTCCATTGCTAACCACGTGGAGAAGTGGGACTATGGGACTAGAAATTAAAGATGGGGCGGGGGGGGGGGAGGGATATTTGTTGGCTTGCCTCACTACAAGAGATAAGTCAAGCGAAACTTTAAGGTAGTAACATATAAATGAATGAAATAATAATAATAATAATAATAATAATAATAATAATAATAATGATAATGATAATAATAATAATGAATAATAATAATAGTAATAATAATAATAATAATAATGAATGAAATAATAATAATAATTTGTAGACTCCGCTTGTTATTATGAAAATCCGCGAATCTGATGACTTATCGCATTGTTGTCCTCTTGCTAGTTAAATAAGGTATAAAGGCAGTTATTAGCATTGAATCCCATTCAATGCCAAAAACACGGATGGCTCATCTGCTTTCTTTTGTCCGGCGCCGAAACATTCTTACTTATCATTTAAATTGCATAATTAAGAAAGCGGAGTCCTATAATACTGTGTGTGACATTTTCTGTGATGCCTTTCTCAATGTTATCCAGATATACATGTATACCTCGTTCTTTAAGCATCATGTGCATAATGACGGAAAAAATAAACATTTTTGTTGGTATCAACTATAAAACCTCAGACAATTCAGCGGGCTCGAGTTCTGTGGGTTAATTTGTCCTTTACAGAACAATTGTCACTGAGTATATTTGGTGTTGTGGATGTTTCGTACACTCGGGAGCGCCTTTTTTAAAGCCTAGAGGTCACATGTGTTCATTCGTCGGCAAATAGAGTTGCAACGTTTGTTTTGAGGGAAGGTCTTCATGGCTTGTTTTGCACCAGGATTCTTCGCAAGCTACCCACAACACAGTTAAGCCTTAACAAGATGCTTTGTTCGAGAAGAAATCGGAGTGAATCAACGTAGTAGTTAAAGAATACATTAGTCGTCGCGATCACTGACTGGATCTGGAGAGAGTTAACATTCACCATTACGGGCCGTTTGTGTTGGACGTTTTTCAGCATAGTGAAAAAAAGTTGTTGCGACAGTTTGTCTTGTGATCAGTTTCCTTTGATTTCCTCGAAGAAAGACCAGGTGTCCAGCCTGAACGGGAAAGGAGTCAAAGCTGTAGTTTTGGGGCCAGAAAGTTCTCACACGGAAATTAAGGATGCTTATGAAGGTAAATACAAAGTCCATGTGTTTGCAAAGTCGGTGTACCGTCAAGTGGGTTTTGAATACAGACCGCGAATTTAAAGCATTTTCTTGGACTTAACAAAACAAAAAAAAGGTAATGTACAGTATTACATCCTAGTTTAATTCAAATGTTTGAACCACGAATAAAGCCTCGGCAAAATCCGTCGGCAAAAACTCAAGCTTCCGCATGTGAAGCCTGATTGGGGTCACTATCACGCAGCGAAGCATTTACTGCCTCATTTTGAAGGAAAATTTATTGTTATTGAACTTTCTGTCGCGTTTCTTTCAATTGGTTACTTTTCTTTGGCAAATTTAGGCATTTAAAGTTGACAGTATTTTTGCATCGTGGATTTCTGCATATTTACTTTACAGCTACCTCCGCGGCCGTGTTTGTTTACTTTATTCGCGTCATTCAAGTACAAGTTTTTAGTTTTATTTAGCTGCTAAAATCACCTGAGAAAAGAACTAAGTGGGCACTAATTTAGCACAGTTGAAATACGATTTATTCCCAAAATAATTGGGTATTTTTGTCGTCTTTTTCATTAACAACTTTCATCTTTCTTTCACTACGCTGTATTATTTGTCGCAGACGAAGAAATTTTCGGAAATATTGTTGTTTAAATATGTCTTTTCGCTTTTATTTTCCAGTATTTTTTTCTAATGTTAACTATCCGCTATAGTAAATGAATTGAAATTTTGTTCAGTGTTTTCGGTGTCGTTTTGTCCTTCAAAGTCAGTAATTGTTAATGTCTTGAAAACTGATCTTATACATGGCTGTGGTTACTGGGCATATGGCTTATTACTCTCCTTACGCTGGCTCTGAAATATATCAAAAAAAATTCCAGGGAATAAAGGGTAGGCTGTGAGTCATTACGTCACACCCAGATTGTAAATTTGAATCCGAGCAAGCAAAACAAGTTGATTTCATTTTCTAGAAGTAAAAGTCTACTTGTGGCAAGTATAAGTGGAGGCGTTCATGCAGCATGTAAACATTAACTCTAAATGGCACCCTGGAACTGCAAATTCTCAGACCCTATGCAAATACTAAGGACACTATGCTGGAGAGATGTTAATCACTCCGAAAACACATCAAATGTTTTCTGTCCACACTTTGTTGGAGAAATTTGAAAATACAACATTGGATTTGTGTATGAGGAAATCGTGACGTCATCGTTTTGGAAAAACTCCATCTTGAAAATGTTTTCCATCAACATTAAAACGCAAAGCCGGCATTTTCAAATTCCTCGGGTTTCAACGGTATGTTCGTTTAAAGAACACCCGTTTTCATGGCAAATTATTGTGGACGGAAGACCTAACCCTAGAAATAAATCTGCGTTTTCAAATATCTCAAGCGTGGTGTGGACGAGGCCTCAGTATAGTTGTTGATCAAGTGTTACAAGTCAAGTTAGACTTGCTAAATTATGCACTGGTCGGTGATCAGATAAGATCAAATCTCCGGTAATATCACAAATTGTTCTTGCGGACAGACTGGTTGGTGGTTTTCACTGGAATGCTAGCAGCCTCAAACCAAGAGTATTTGTTCCCCTTGACTAGCATTCGGGAAGCAATGCGACCCTGGAGAGATCCCATTTGAAGTCCGAAAATATCAGACTTCCGGGACGTTTAAATTGTGTCTAGCTCATATAAACACGTGGCTCAATCAATTGTAAATCGCTCGTGTTTTTCTCTAGCAAGTTAGGGCACCTGTTTGATGCTCTCAAAGGCTAGGTTTTCTTCCAGCCATTTTCATTGTTTTTTAAGCCAGTGAAGCTTAAGGCTGCAATAGAACTAGATACTCTTTCCTGTGGATACTATAGGCAACTTGTTCATTCTATATTCTTCCTTATTGGCATACCTACATTGGTTACGTGAGCTGGAAGTCTCTTCCTCTCTGTTTGCTTAATTTTGTCTAACTTCCCTTGACAAAGGAAAATAACATTCGTTTCCTTGTCACCTTGTTGCAACTTGGAATGAAAATATCGCTTAGACTTTGCATTTCACTGAATGTTTACATCAGAAACTTCCATCAAAAATGTCTTGAACATGGCCTTGTACAATCCTTATAAGCACAAGATGACAATGCTAGTTTGCAGCAAAACTTAAAACTAGTTTCTGTTTGTCTTATTTGATACAGAGAGAATGATTAATGTTTTCATTAAGACAGTATTGCCTTGATTTTTTCAATATTTCTAATGTTCACTTTTCAACCACATTGGCTGCCAACTATTTCTTGGTGAACCAGAAACAAAAATGAAAAATGTTTAAAACAAGACATCGTCCACCCTTGTCAAATAAATAAGCATGATCGATTCATTTGTAATGCCTTCTTATCCAGCTATTACTTTTTTTCTTTGGTACGTTATGAGTGAACACTGAACCACTGCTCGTACTCTAAACATGAAAATCAGCCACAATATTCCCTAAACAAGATAATATTAAACATAATCCAAAAAATATTTTACTTCGTTTGTTCACTTCACGAGTTTGCTCACGGAGCACTTTGATTTAATAATTACACGCTATTTTTAAAAATTGCCGAAAGTAACTTCTGAAATACCATCTCACCTTTCAATTGGCTCCCTGAATTTTATTCCCAGAGAGGGGTTTATGTTTGTAGGCTGCTGTTATTTAATGTGCAACGAACTAATACTACAGAATCTTCAGTTCATGGTAATCCGGAACACATCGAGGCTTCAGCACGTTTTGACCTATCAGCAATAGCAACATGTCTAACCGGTTGAATCGTATCGACCTGGATCTACAAACTTGTTATAAATATGATCTAGACTGGTCCTTGTTGCCACCGAAACTTCGGGAGGTACGTATCAAATCCTGTTTAAATCGGCTTGGTATTTACTGAGAGCGAGATTCCATAGGCGAAACTGTTTTTTCCACGATATATAAAAAAAATAATTAAAACCCGAACTGCACTATAACTATACCACGGTTATCTTTGTTTGGCCGGTTTTTTAAACCGTTCCCATCGAATAGGCCAGACTCTAGACTGATTTAAGTTTGGCGACATACTGGCAAACTCTGGTGCAAGGTCCTTTGGATTGTTTGATGAGTTAGTATCGTTTTTCACAACGATGAACATGTATTCAACTGCAAAAATGCAAGTATCAGATACCAAAGAGTACCAGGACTTTATCCATATGTTTACTGGCAAAACAAAAACAAGAGAAACAAGTAAGAAATTATTTTAACGCCTTCTTTTTTTTTATTTTCATGCCATTTTCAATTATGCAACTGACATAGTCATAGAAACAGAATAATAATGAAACTATAACAATATTTACTTACAAAGGGTTCTTCATTCCTGCTCTCAGTTCAACCCAATAAGAAGAATGTGAAAAGAATGTCCTACCTATTGGAATTATTTTTAAAAACTAAAACATCAGTTTTGTTTCCAGAAATTTAGTAAGTAGCCATATTATATAAGGTATAGACCCACAGTTTTGAAAGTTGGGGGACATTTAGTAAATAAACCCCTTCTGGTGGCTGGTATGTCGGCTGATAATGTCCGCGGCTGAGAGATTGTCTGAAAAATGAACATTTGGCCGAGAAGCGAAGCTTCGAGGGCAAATGTGAAATTTTGAGGACAGTCTCTCAGCCAAGGGCATTTTCAGACGACATACCAGCAAGCCAGAAAGGGGTTTATTTATTTTATAACTCTCCCATTAATTTTCAGTTCACAATAAACCGCTCGTAAACATGGTAAAGAAGCCATTGGTGATCTGATGGCGAATGCGCGTGATTGACGTGAGGGAGCAAAGTAAATTTGATTGGTTTAACTAACTTTATTTCCACTGTGATTATACCAAATTCGACAAGCTGTCATGTGAAATTAATTCTCGTAACGCCCCTGGATCAAAAACTCGAAAACTTGACGTACTGTTCATAAACTTGACTAGAAAGAGATGTATTTCAGTCTCCGAATTTACGTCTGTGAAATTCAGAATTTGTAAAATCTGTAGCTCTTGAAGGTGGACTGATTTTTCGTCGCTCTCTCGCTTGAGATGAAGTACTTCAAACGGTTGTTGTTGTTTTGAGCTAAAGGTTACCGGGTTTCATCTCGCGTTGGTTTTCACGGCCTCTCTTTCCGAAGTAGAGAATGGTGTTAAACCATGCCGAATTTGCAAAGCTTTCTGGAGCATTCAGACTAAGCTGATTTGCTGCATAGAGGACTTCAAGGTCTTCGCTGGAAATTGGACGCTTGTGCTTTGTGAAAGAAATCAATCCCTGTCGCGCAAGTTCTTTCAGTGATGGATCTAGAGCTTCGTTTGCCGGCTTGAATACTTATCTCGAATAATGGAAAACGGCTTTCTTTGAAGGGAACCAGAAAAAAAATCTGTCCAGCCCGGAACGAATTGGCTTTCACAGTGTTGCAACTGTATGGTTTTCCTTCCACTGAATTTTCTGGCTTCTGCGTAAAAAAGGTTTCAACATGGTTGACAATTCTGCCGGCTCCATGATTTCAAGTGCGACTGGGATTTTTCTCTCCTTCCTCCACGCTAAAGTCGGACGTGAACGGTTGGTTTATTTTATAGTTAGTTATCACATTGTATTAAATCTTTTTTTTTGTAAAATGAATCGGTTTAAATTTACGTAGGACTAAATATTAAAAGTCTACTCGTGACTTTCTCCACCTTCAAAGACATTGATTGCGTATTTTGATGACTTTTATGTACTTTCAGGAACAGCACTTGCCATCAGCTTTTTAATGTCACCATCGCTAGAGTCAGTAACACTAGTTTGGTTTCCTTCCATATTAAATAAGAGAAAAGAAGTTGATATTCTTGTGCTGACTATGTTTCTCTTCGACGGAAACAATCGGAGGACAAATATCGAGCGGGCGAGGGTTATTGCGTGATAACTGTCCGGAGATTTGTACCAAGTGACGTAAAATAGCCAATAAAATCAATCAAAAATAAAGGGGTGGATTATAATCTCAAACATCCTCCAGTTTTAGCTGGGTGATATTCAGTCACCTGAAGTGTTTAGACCAATTGCACACGAAAAAGATTTCATAGATTATACAACCATTACAAATACAAAAGAAATTCCCAACAAAAGAAAAAGGTTACAGGAATCCAACAAATAACATTACCAATTCACCATGCGTTTTACTTATTATCAACATAATCAATGATAATGCCGTCCTGGTTCCATAATGAATGACAATTAGCTAGACAATCACACAAATACAATGAATCTTGAACCCAGTAATGTTAGAGAAGACCAATGTTTTCAGACCACTGAAACCAACAATATCCTTCAAATTACTCCATAGCAACACTTCCAAAAAAAAAAAAACACAAATATCATAGTTGAACCTA